>PVKA01012409.1:0-57874 GCA_004027165.1 Ctenomys sociabilis
TGCTGGACACACCCACTGGGCACACCCACTGGCACATGTCACCCAGGCCCACCTGGGCACACCCGCTGGGCACACCCACTGGCACATGTCACCCAGGCCCACCTGGGCACACCCGCTGGGCACACCCACTGGCACATGTCACCCAGGCCCACCTGGGCACACCCGCTGGGCACACCCGCTGGCACATGTCACCCAGGCCCACCCGGGCACAGCAGGGTCTCCCAGGACTACAGCCCCATCAGCTCCTAGAAGGGAAGAGGTGAGGGAGCCTGACGTGGCCTACAGTGAACATCCGAGCCCTCTGGGAGGTGGCCCCTCCCTGCTTCGCTCCACTAGAGTGTGGGTGACATAGCAGGCCCTGCAGGACCAGGGTGAGAGCATTGTTCCTGCCTTATCATGGGCTGACCAGCCTGCAACACCCCAGAGGGGTGCACAGCGAAGGTATAAATGAAAGAGACAAGTGGGGGCCGGGGATACTGCTCAGCAGCACAGAGTGCAAGGCCCCAAGTTTGATCTCCAGTATTGAGAGAGGGAGGGGGATGGGGAGAGGAGGGGGAGGGGAAGGGGAGGAGGAGGGAGAGAGGGAAAGGGAAGGGGCAGAGGGGAGAGGACAGGGAGAGGGAGAGGAAGAGGGAGATGGAGGGGGAGAGGGAGGGGAAGGGGAGAGGGAGAGGGAGAGAGAGAAGTGGTATGATTTTAGGGCTGGGGGTCTACACACTCTAGCAGAATTCAAAATTCTCTGGGGGCTGAGACAAAATGCTTCTTTGGTACCCCACATTTATTTGCCTTTCAAACAGGAGGGCATACTGAAGCAAGCACAGGACTCAGCAGGACCTTGGGAGTCAGCTCAGAGAGCCTCTGCGTAGTAATTACGCTAGTTAGAGGACTATCTTATCTCCAGGCTGACACCTACCTGCCTGTTGGGTTCCTGGGCTGGGACCCAGGTGCCCTCGGCTGTGGCCTCCCCTTGTCCTGTGGGCTGTCATGGGCTCATGGGCCAGGACAGGGCCTCAGCCTCCGACAGACTCACAAGTGAACGTGGAAGGCCAGCTGGCCATTCAGTCCTGCTCAGAGCCGCTTCACAGTGCTGTCCATCACTGCCCAGGGACCAGAGCAGGCTGGCCCCACAGTGCCCCGAGTGCTGCTCCTGCTGGCAGCAGTGAAGCCAGGTGGGGTCCCTGGCCCTCACCGCCCTCTCCCGGGAGCAGGTGCAGTGTCCCCAGGTTGCTGTTCCGGCTGCTCCCACTGAGGCCCGGAGGGTCATGCGCCGCGGCGAGCTGTGGGCTGATTCTGGCCCTACAGATCCAGGCTGCCCAGGCAGTGCGCTCCTAGGACAGGGTCAGGCTCTGGGAGTCTTGGCTCCTGGGGGCCGGGGGCCGTGCAGACGCATCCTTGAACTCTTTGGTCATGTAGTAGTAGCAGATGGCATCCAGGCAACAGTTGGCATTGGACAGCTGGCTGGTGGCGGAGAGGGCAAGGCTGAACACCCTGCGGGCCGCGCAGGAGCTGGGGGGAGCGGCGACCTGCACAGTCAGGACCACGTGCAGCGGCAGGAAGCAGACCACGAACACGATCAGGTTGGCCCAGATCATGCGGGTGGCCTTGCGCGTGGTCTCGACTTGCCCAGCGTCAGAAGCCGGCCTGCGGGCCAGCACCATGAGCACCTGCACGGAGCAGAAGACCAGCACAGCCAGCGGCAGGTAGAAGCCGAGCAACGAGAGGATGGTAGAGCTGAACTGGTGCCGCGAGTAGCTCCTGAAGCAGAATCCGCCCTCCTGCTGCCCCAGGTACAGGCGGAGCAGCAGGGAGCCGATCACCAGGATCCACAGCGCCCCGCACGTGGCCGCGGCCTGCCCCGGGGAGCGGAGCCTGCGGGCGGGCAGCGGGTGCCGCACGGCCACGTAGCGGTCCACCGCGATGGCCATGACCAGGCTGATGCTCATGTACCTGTTGACCATGAAGACGGTCTGCGAGACCCGGCAGCGCAGCGTGTCCTCGATGTCCCGCAGGGAGAGCAGCATGAAGGGCAGCGAGCAGAGCAGCAGGAAGTCAGCCACCGCCAGGTTGGTCATGTACACGCGGGTCTCTGTCCACTGCGGCATGCGGCGGCAGAACACCCAGAGCGCCAGGCCGTTGAGCAGCAGGCCCAGCACCAGCAGCACAGCCGAGTAGAAGACGGTGAAGATCTCCAGAGCGTGGGGCAGGCGGGTTGGGCAGGTACTGTTCATGGCCCCAGGCTGCGGGAGAGGCAGCAGTCAGCCAACGGGGGCGCTGCAGCGGCCCCGCCCCGCTCCGCAGTTGCCTGCCCCCAGCCCTGCCCCCACCCCGCCCCTGTACAAGGCCTGACCGCAGCAGGTGCTCAGAGCAATCGTAGAAACTGAAGAGCCTAGGTCACCCTCAGGGCGACCCCTGCCCGACAGATGGGTGGGGAGACCAAGGCCTTCGGAGAGAGCTAGGGCAGGTCCGTTTCTGTCTCCCGAGCCCTCCTCTCCTAGCCTTCCTGCTGCAGGTTCACCCCTGCCCCGCAAGCCATCTGAGCTGGTGCTGGACAGGACAGGCTGGCCAGTCTCACAGCCTGCAGCTCTAGGCAGAGACCCAGAGGTGGTGCCCCTGGCCTGAGGATCCCAGGCCCCCAGGGCAGTGTTGGGGCTGCCCACTGCCCCCACTGACCTGGCTGGGAGGCACCTCCACTGCCCAGACACCTGTCCCCCTGGCACCTGTCCCTGTGAGCTATGGCCCTGTCCTCCACATGCTCTTTCTCTAACACGAGGCACAGCACAACAGGGGTGGAGTTCAGGACTGACTACTCCCCCAGAAAGCTCCACAGTTCCAGCTTCCCCCCTCGTTCCCTATCCTCTGGATGTCCTGCCTGGATCCAATCCATCCCAGCCACAGCTGGGACTCCAGGACAGAGCTCCCAACGGCATAGCATGAGGGTGTCCCTGTCCCTCCAGGCCCTGACCCTGCTGCCCAGAGCTGGGGTCCACCCCAATGTCTTTGCAGTGCCCGTTATCCCTCCTTGTGCATGTCAGCCCCTAGGTTCCCAGGAGGGCCAAGCTTGGTGGCCTGGACCATGGCCAGCAGTGAAGGTGATCAGACTCTGGATGCCCCAGCTCCAACTCCTCCTGCCCACTGTAGGTGGAGCCCCTGTAGGGCACTGCCTGGGATGCGGCATGAGGGCAGCTGGCTAGCACCCAGCACTGCGGGCCCCAGAGGTGAGCTGGAGGTGGGCAGGAGTCAGCAGTCCATCACAGAGCAGGCCTCTCTGCTCCTCTTCGAGATTCTCAGGGGAGGGAGATATTACCCTTGCCCCAGGCCAGGCCAGACCAGCTCCTCCAGAGGGTGCAGAAAAGGGAAGTGCACCCAGTTGGGTCTGAAGACATAGGAGCTCAGGGCTGGGCCTCCGACCTCCAGGCCCACAGCCAGGCCGTGTTCACTTGCCTCCATCTCCTCAGACTCCATTCTGTCGGGTTGGACAGGCGCATTTGCCAGCAACAAAGCCCCATGCGTCCTGTGTGGTCTCTGCACCGTTTGTGGTTCTGCCTCCATCTCCTGGAAGGGTTCTGCTTTCTGTCCTCTTCCACCCTGGCTCTGAGGCCCCTTGGAGGGACCCTGAGCCCCTGACATCAGCTGCGGTGAGGCCTTTGCGCCTCTCCACCTTTCACTCATTACCCCCAGGCCCCGCCTTGAGATCCTGCTCGGCCTGACAGCAGCTGGGGCTGGAGCTCAGACTCAAGCTGCAGTGCCATAAACCTAAGTGAAATGGAAAGACTCCGGCCTCTCCTGGGGCACCCTGCACCCACGAGCAGGGACCCAGATCTCAGTTTCCCACGGACTCCTTTCCAACCGCCTGCAGTGGGCTCTTCAGTTTGAGAAGCTGCCAGGAACCCCGAATAGGGAAACAGTGACTTGGGTGTCTGTAACTTCCAACCCGCACGGGGCTGATGCTCCACTAGGCTCCTTGGGGCTCCAGCCAGGAGCTGGAGCGCCAGACAGATGGGCACCAGCTGCGCCACCCCTGGCCAGCCCTGCCCCCTTCTCTGGGCCTCAGTTTCCTCAGCTCCCTGGCTGAGAAACCCCCATCCCCAGTCTCACCCCAGCCCTATAATAAGCCTTTCCTCCTCTGATGCTGAGACTCGGCTCATGGCACATGGGGGAGGCTGAAAGCTGCCCATCCAGGCGAGAAGTGCATGGCTCCTGGCAGAGGCTGAGCCCACTACAGCCCCTGGGGCTTATCTCGCCTAGGCTTGGCCACACCCTGGGGACAGAGTGAGTGGGTGTGGAGGGCTGCAGGTGGGGTGACCCAGCACCAGCCCTCATGTGGACACACACAGGACCCAAGACTGAACTGGCCTGTCTCTAGGGCCGGCACTCAGTTGCTTTCTGTTCTAGCACAGGCCATCACTCACAAGGATCTCAGGCCCACGGGCGGTGGGCACCGAAGCCCCAAGGGACTCCTCCCGGGCAGCTCAGACCTCTCAGAGGACAGCTGCTTGGCCAGCGCATGCATGCTGCACCCAGCTCCTCCAAGTCTATGCCCCAAGAATCAGGGTCCCCAGCACAGCCCCGTCTATTCTAAGGGGTCCCAGACCCCTGGCCAGCTTTGCGGGGCTCTGGCAGAGCCCTAGCACATTCTAAAAGACCCCAGCACAGGCTCCCAGGTTGAGAACCCCCCACCCCAGCCCGCCCAGTCCTATCCTGGCACCCACCTGCTGTCATCAGTACCCTCCAGGCTGAGCAGAGCACATTGTGAGGCAGGAGGCACAGTGGGCTTGGCCAGCCCCCAGGCTGTGCCCCTCCTTGATGTGGGCGGGCCCAGGGGGAAGGGGTGGTGGCTCCAGGGTGGAAATGGGCACCCCCACCCCGCACCCACTGGCCTTCAGCATCTTAGCAGAGCTGTCGCTCAGAAACAGTTTAAGAGGAGGCAGAGCCAGGCTCTTGGCTCCGCCCTCGCAGCTTCCCCTCCCACTGCCTGTGCAGACTGCAACCTTGCCTAGGAGCCCCGCCCCTGCCTGTGGTCAGGAGCCACACCCACACCCCTTCCTGGCAGAGGCAATCCACACTGGCCCAGGCTCCCGCAGGATCAGACCCCAGCCCGGGCAGCAGAGGGAAATTCCAGACCAGCCTTCCCCTCTGCAGCCCAGGTCTGCCTCCTCAGAAGCTGCCCAGAACAGGCCAGAGCGCGCTCCACCCCACAGGTCTGGGAGCAGGCTCACTCACCTTGGGGCTGTCCCAGGCCTTGGGGCTCCCCTGCCCACCACTGCAGACAGGACCTCACCTAGCCTGCCCTTCAAGGAGCTGGGAGTGCAGGCAGACCCCCCCACACTCCACAAAGGTGGAAACCGAGGCCCAGAGAAGGGTGTGGCTGGCCAAGGATGGCACAGATGGTGTCCAGTCTGACTGGCACTTCAGCTCCTGTCTGGACCCCAAGCAGCCCTGGGCCTGGCTCCCCTACTTTTTGTCCTGTCACCCCTCGCCCAGCTGGTCAAGGGGGAGCCCACCCTGTGCTGTGACCCTTGGTGGTGGGCAGTGCTGGGCCCTGCCTGGGCACTTTCCAGAGCCTGGGTTGCATCCACCCTGCCTTCCCAGCCTCAGAACTGGATGCTGCCAACTCTGCAGGGCTGTGCCATGGTTCTCTGCCTCAGCCGGGCCAAAAGCTGCACTGGTGCCAAGGGCCTAGGGCAAGTGGGTGCCCTGCAGCCTGTGCGAGGACACAGCCAGGCCGCCCACCCTCCTCCCGCCCTGCAACTCTGCTTCCTGTGGCGGTGCTGAGAGCAGTCGTCCTCTGCCAGACCCTTCCCCCACCCACTGAGCAAGCAAGACCTGGAACTTCCGAAACATGAGTGAAATAAACCCAGAGGCAGAAGTGGGCATCCTGTCCCAGCAATCAGGAAAGAGTGCCATTTGGGGCGACAGCTCGAGTTTAGGTGTTGTGCCACAAAGACAGAGGGGCCAGAGCCTGCAGCCTCAGGCAGAGCCAGGAGAGGTGTTCGCTGCTCTTCCTCAGGCCCTGCCACACACTGGACCCCCACAGGCATCCTGGCAACACTGAACACCGACAGTCCTGACCATGCCCTGTCTCCGGCCACACATTCCTCGGCTGGTGGCCCCTGCCACCTCCCAGACTGCCTGGGGGAGAGTGGGAAGCCCCGGCCCTTTGTCCAGGGCTGTGTGTGCCCCGTGTGGGTCTGCAGGCGCCCTCCCTCCCTCCCTGTCTCTTCCGCTCCTTTCTCAGCTTGCTGGGCTCAGGGTGCTGGGCTGGGCTATCAGACACCATCACTGCTGCACCACACAGACAGCCCTCCGGGGACACTGGGCCACCCACAAAGGCTCCTCTGGCTGAGGGACCCTATCCTCCCTTGCTGCCTGGGCCCTGGCTGCCTGGGTTGCTCAAGAACACAATCCTGGGAGTTGGGAACTCAGAACTTGATCTGGAAAGGGAATGAAGAACCACAGGGGTGCTGCGTGCAGGGCCTGAGCACTCAGGCCTAGCGGTGGGACACTGCGGGCCCCTCTGGCGCCTGAGGCCACATGAGTCGGTAAGATTGACCCTGCCTTTGTCTAAAATGCTGGCATTTTGATTAGCACAGATGTTTGCACACGTTTTGTTAAGATGACACACTACACATTTTATCTTGACAACTGTTTTGGTTTCCAGTAAGTGCCAGCACCCACTTAGCCACCGCAAGACTCTGACGCCGGGGAGGATGTGACAGCGGGGTCTCAGCCACTCCCACACCCCACGAGGGACAGCGGGTGCACTGGGGACGACCAGCTCCCGTCCTGGGACACTTTCAGTTCTCCTCTTCTCAGAGCCAGGCCTGGAAGTGACGTCCCCTGGAAACTCCCCTCGGCTCCCAGCCTGCTCCCTCCCCTGACATCATGTGCTGGGGATGTAGAGACAGGGTCCCACATGGGCAAGTGCAGGGGCGGGTGCGTCCCATGCTGTGGCCCTGGCCTCTCACGCAGTTCCATGTCACTGCCGTGACCTTCTCAAGCAGAGAAGTGAGGCACGGCCAGGCGAAGCCCCTCGCATCCCCCTGCACCCTCATCTCAGCCCCCAGCGTCCACTTCAGGGCAGTCCCAGCAGGACCGTCTGCTGCCTGTATCCTGGCTCTGCAGTCCCCGGACTGAGGGAGCTCTGCCCAGGCATTTCCAGGCTGAGCCCTCTTCCAGCGGGTCCTGCCCCATCCCTGCTTCAGTCTTAACGCTGACCGCTCTGCAAGGTGTAGGGCCGGCCCACACTGCCAACCCACACTGCCGAGGTGAAGCCGTGCAACCCAGGAGAACTACAGCCCGCGCGCGCTCTGGGGGGGACCCTGGCTGGGAAGGGCATGGTGGGGCTGAGCAGCAGGCTGGTGGTGCGGTGTCCGGCTCCTGCCAGCCCCTGGCCAGCCAGAGATGGGAACACACTCACGTGCTCCTCTGAAGGGCCCAACAGTGTGAAGTTCTCCTGGAAGACCCTGCGGTGCTGGGTGGGCAGAGGGCTCCTTTTTAAATGTATTCATTCGTTTGTTTTATTTTAATTAATGCATTGTACATTGTTATCTTGTAGTGGTTGTCCATGATGAACTCAAGGGACAGGAAAGCCCGGGGGAGGGCAGAGGCCCTGAGTGACCAGTCTGACAGGCGGCCAGATGACACACGGAGCTGGCCATGTGTGTCATCCGGAAGGCTAGTAGTTCTGTCCTGCACTTGTCCTAAGCTAGGCCCCAAGGGCTGTACCTTGCCCTATCTGTGCTCCAGGGACTTCTTGTGAAACCTGGAATGATCCATGACCTTCATGCACACAGCAGCGCCCACCCCACACTCTCTGGACCCACCACACCCCGAGATCGTGGCATCAAGACGCCCTGGGTGCAGGAAGTGGCTTGGCGGGGACAGGGTCTAGGCGTGCAGTGTCCCAGGCTTCCGGGACCTGCTCAGTCATCCACTACACAGGCACGAGGCTGGCATCGACATGGTGAGCACAGGTGCGGCAGGAGGGACAGGGAGATGACAGGCCCCAGGGCACGCTCACGGCTGCTGGCCCTGTCTTGCTACATGCATGTGCTTGAGTTTTCCTCTCAAACTGATTCAAAATGAGCATTTCAACAAGACTCAGAGAAAGCCAAAAGGAAGGAACCCAGCCTACAAAGTCCCAGGGATGTCTGAGGCCACGCTCTGCTGGGTCAGACTGGTCCCGCCCTGCGTGGCCGGTCACCCACTGCGGAAGTTGAGATGCCCACCTGTGTCTTTCTGTGGCAGATCCCCTCCCCCTGGGCAGCTCTGGCTCCCTCTCCCCACCGACCTCCTCGAGGCACTACTGGAGGGCCTTTGGGACCCTGCCCCAGCAGAGGGCCTGTGGCGCCTTTGGCTGGAGCCTTGTGGTATGCCAGGGGCCATGTGTAGCCTTGAGTAAGTGGCCATGGCAGGAGGGAGAAGCTGCCACAGGACGGCCCAGGGACCCACAGATCCCGAGGGCATCCTGAAGGTCTTGGGGTGCTGAGGAGGAGGCACGGAGGTCCTGAGGGGGCCAAGTGAGTTCGAAGCAGGCCCCGCCAGTGCTGCCCCTGCACTAGCTTTCCCACTGTGGGATCCCACGGGGCCTCTGCTGGGGGCTCACGGGCGCCAGCCCTCCTCTGGGAATCTGTGGTGCCTAGTGGTGCCCTTCGCTTCACGTTCCCTGACAGCTCACTCCGCCCTGGGCCGCTTTGTACCTGCCCCAAGCCCTCTCCAGTGCCGCCCTCACCCAGGGCGGAAGCCCTGCGCTGCTCAACCTGTCTGGGGCCACGGTCCCTCCTGCTGACTGGCTCCTGGCTGGAGGGCAGCTCCAGGGCCCACCAGGCCCCCAGCCTGCCAAGGCTGCTGGGGCTGCTGGATAGAGGCGACAGTCCTGTTGCCCGTGGGCTCTGTGCCTGGGGCCAGCAGTTGCACTTCCGCAGC
Source organism: Ctenomys sociabilis (assembly GCA_004027165.1). Taxonomy (NCBI): domain Eukaryota; kingdom Metazoa; phylum Chordata; class Mammalia; order Rodentia; family Ctenomyidae; genus Ctenomys; species Ctenomys sociabilis. The sequence continues at coordinate 8,926 of PVKA01012409.1, forward strand.
CTCCCCCTGAGGGCCCACCACCCTCCCTGAGAGATGCAGGCCCAAAGGCGCTTGCTTGGTCCTTCCCTCCTACTCCCAGACCACCAGTGCTCGCAGGCACTTCCTCTGGTGGGCAAGATGCCTGCTGGCAGAGGCGGGGGCCGAGGCGCTGCAGTGGAGTGTGCAGGAGTCCCAGGAAGTGCAGTGCGCTTTTGTTCATCAAGTGGGCAGAAGGCCAGGGGCCTAAGAGAGCTGAGAGAGAGGCTGCCACTGAGCCCTGGGCTGCTGTCCCTGACAGCACAGACCCAGGGAGGGGATGCTCACAAAGCCCAGCCGCAGAATTTGTGTTGGCTTAGATAGTTACGCCCGAGACGCAGGCGGGAAGGGGTGGAAGCTGGCCTCACGCACATGGCTGTGTGTAGGTTTGGTCTTAAAGTTCTGTAAATATTTGTGCAAGTGCCGAAAGAAGTTTTAAGAGGATTTCACAACATTGCAAACGGCCTGAATCTAACTGATTTGCATTTTCAAGTGATAATATAACCCTATTAGACTTTTCTAAGTGATAGAAAAACCCAGTTATTTGGGTTTTAGAGTGGTCTTCTTCAAAAAAAGAATGGCACAATACTGTTTTAATTATTTTCCTTTCTTTTTTAAATTTTAAGCTGCTACAGGGCCTTGCTACGCAGCTCACACTCGTGGCTATGCTCCTGCAAAGATGAGGGTTTTCGGCCTCCCCAGGGCTGCAGTCATGGGTGGTGCCACCACGCCAGGCCTGGAGCCAGCTCAGGGCTCCCGAGGCAGGGCGGGCGCGGCGCGCAGCACCAGGGCCCACCCCAGCCCCTGCGCTCGCCTGAGCAGGTGCTTAGTCCGCTGAGCTGTCTCGTTGGCCCAGTCTTCATTATTTTTCAGTAACTATTCTCCAAATAATTTTAAAACACTCTCTTGTCTCTGCCTCAATATAATCCAGCTATATTGGGCTCCCTCTATATTAGCTACAAGGCACTGTTCTAACAGTACAAATACGATGTGGATTACAGAGACAATGAACATCACACCTTTAAAACTCTGTGGCAGTAAAAGACACTGCACTAACCCTCCACAACACGCTCCACCTCTCTCAGAACACCTAGCCTACCAGTCTGGCCGCTTCCTGCAGAGCCCCGGAGTCCTCCTTCTGGGGCCCTTGCTTGTGCTGTGGTGGCCGCCTCGGCCCACACAAAATGTTTTCCTTTCACCGTCGTTTTGACTTTGGCAAGAGGCAGAGCCCTCGCAGTGCCTGGTGTGCTGACTGAGAGGGGCGAGCCCCAGTCACAAACTTGCCTTTCCACCCGGGAGCTGCTGGCCACACCTCATGCAGACACGCAGGAAAACGAGTTTCCAGAGCTGCTGCAGAGTGACAAGGTCAGCGTGTTCAGAGCAAGGAGTCAGATTCTGAGGAGAAATGACAACATGCCTTTACTCTAATAATTAAAGAACAACAACAACAAAAAGCTGAGTTAGGATTTTGCTGTGCAGTTTAGGATGGCCTCAAACTCACAATGATCACCCTGACTCAGCCTCCCCACCAAGGGATTATAAGCAAGTGCCACCATGCCTGGATCTAACAAATGTTTTATGTAGAAAAAAAAAACAATGTAAGTATTTACCATCTATTTTGATCACATATCAAAGATTTTAAAGAGGCATTATGAAGGGAATTTAAAAAATACATTCAATAAGCCTCAGATTATTTTTAGTGATTATCCCACTGATAGTAGTATTGGTACCACTGCCTTAATATCGTATGTATTTTAGGCTAAAATGCTGAATGATTCTAGGGAAGTGTAGCTGTCCCCTGCAATGGAAGCGCAAACTCTGAGGTCTGAATTTGAATGGAAGTGTCAGCTGGAACTTAGACCATGACTTTTATCTTTTTTTGTAGCCAGGCTCAGCCTGCCCTAGGAGCAGGGTTGGCATGGCATGGTGCCAGGGATTGAACCATGGTTGGTCCCTTGCTTGCCCAAGCTCGTCTAAGCCGGTGCTTAGGACCGCTGAGCTGTCTCACTCGCCCTAGACCATGTCTTAAAAAGATGCTTCAGGCCCTAAACCCATGGCTAACTGAATAGCCACCCTCCTGTCCAGCCTGTGGCCACCATGCTGTGGGGCTGGGAAAGCCTCTTTCCTGCTGGAGGGCAAGGTGCCAACCCCAAGCAAGGGTGAGGGTTCCCTTGTCCCCTGCCACTGGCCAAGGAGGGGCCGGGACTCAGCAACAAAAGTGTGTTTCTCAAGTTGGAGCGCAGCTGCTTGCCTTCGGGCATTTGTTCCTTTTCAAAGGCACTGCTCATTTGGGGAAGATGCTAAGAAGAGAGCTTGTGACTTAAAGCTAGTGGATAGAGGGAAAGAGTTGAAGGGTTCACTCTGCCGTTTCTACGAAGACCCTGCCTCGGGCGGTCTCACAGCTGGCCAAGCTCCTCAGCGCTCCTCTTGCCCATGCATGAGGTGGAGGCACAGTCACAAAACATGATTTTGCAAACTGCTGCACTGAGAAGCCAGCGCCGGGATTCGGGATCTGCTACACGAGTTGTGCGCTGTCTGTTACACTGCTCGTTGCTACTCAAAACTTGGCTTTTCTTTTTTAGTAGTGGGGCCTGAAACAAGGGTCTTGGCATTGAGCTACACCTTTAGCCCTCACTTAATTTTTATTTGGTGACCAGGTCTTGCTAAATTGCTAAATTACCCAACCTGGGCTCCAAATTCAGATTCTCCTGCCTCAGCCTCTCAAAGTGCTGGGATGACAGGTGTGTGCCAATGGTTTTTGTTTATTCTATGTGTTTCACACTCCAGGGATGGGGATTACATGCACCCAGGCAGCAGAGGAGCTGGGACCTAGAGGCTGCAGCTGGCCACAGAAGGAGGGCACTGGCTCCAGTGTCCCAGTTCCCAGGGTGGCACAGGCAGGAGCCAGGGGGTATGCAGGCCCAGGTCTGTACAAGTGCTGGAGGGGAGGAGCAGAGGCCCGGAGCAGAAAGGGCCATGATTAAGCCAGCCTGGGCCCTAGCACTCAGAGTAGGCTGAGGTATGAGGGCTGCAGTAGGTTCAAGCTGCCCAGCCTGGGCTACATGATGAGTTAGAGGCCAGCCTGCAGTGACACCCTACCTCAAGAGGAAGGAGGGAAGGGAAGGAAAGGGAAGGAGGGAAAGAAGGAAGGAGGGAAGGAGGGAGGAGGGGGGAGGAAGGGCAATAGCTGGTGTGGGACGGGGCTCAGCCTGAGGGAGCTGTCTGGGCTCAGATCCCAGTGTGGGCATGGCCGGCCCATGGAGGGGGTTATGGTGGCTAGGTGGGCTATCCCTGCTGGGCCTGCCGGGTCTGCTGCCCAAGCCTTGCTACTGCTTGGTTGGGCCTGAAAGATCCTGGGCCTTCCTCTACCCTTTTGTTTTCGTCCCTGTCCAATCAAGGAAATTGTTGGGGCTTTTTGTTTGTTTGTTTTTGTATTTAGTACAAGGCCTGCAGTCTCACTACAGTCTCCTGTTCAGTGCTGGGATTATAGGTACACCCCACCACGCCCAGTCTCAAGTGCTGTCTCAGTGTGCCCCAGGCGCAGGGCCAGCACGGTGGGCCTGGGGATCAAGCCCCTGGCCACTATGCTCTGCCTAAGCAGGAGCTTTAATCTGTAGGAAACTTTTTTAATGTAGGACAAGAGTGCAGGCCAATCTCTGTCTGTGCTATAAGGTAGCCTCTCAGGTACAAGGTGGTAACAGTGGTTATGCAACTAACGCCCATAAATTTCCTCTGTTCATGCTGCTGTTTTGTAGGGGCAATGGCACAGGGCTTGGAATTTGCTTCAAAACACTGTGGGGAGCTGCGGCGGGCAGGGAGCAACACTGCACTGATACGGTCACGCGGGCCCTGGGCACTGGGACCCGTCGCGCTCTGATTGAATGTGTCTGATGTTTCTGAAGTAAAAGGTGGAAAGCAAATATGGCCAATTCTCCACTTACGGCCACTGCACATGCTGATGGTAGATTCACGGGGCTGTGAGGGTGGTGTCTGAGAAGGGACAAAATAACAAGGGTCTGGAGGCTGGTGCCAGGCACTGGCCAGGGGCAGCACTTAGCCTCAGTTCTCTGGTGCAGCAGACGTAAGGCAGCCCTTCACATGCACACATGCAAGTATGAGCACACTCGTATATACCCGTGCACACCCAGAGACAAGTGCACCCATGTGCACGAGTGTATGTGCATGCACAGTTGCATACGTGTGTGAGCAGGTACATATATGGAAATACACATGTGTGCCACACACATATAAGCACATGTGCAGATGGCCCGTCTATACATGCACACACATGTACACACATGTGTATAGGTACAGTAGGCCTCAGCACACACACATGCACGCACACGCACACGCACAGGGGAGGGGCAGGTCTGGCCAGCCCGCGCCGAGGCTGGAGCTGCCATTCTGGGTGCTTCTGCCTGCTCCAACTCCAGGAGGACACCACAGAGCCGCAGCTACCTGGCCCGGAGATGGAGCCCGGGCCATCAGGCAGGAGGGACCTGGGCAGAGTGCCCCTCAGAAGCTGAGCTGGGGCCTCGCCAGCTCGCGGCATGCCAGTCGCTGCACTGGTGCCAGCTCTGCACTGGCAGTGGGACCCAGGGCCCAGCAGAGCCCGGGCCAGGCTCAAGGCCCAGGGAGTCCAGAGGGTGCCTCAGGAAGCACCAGGCTGCCAGGACTGGGTTGCAGAGCCACAGAGACGTGGGGGAGGAGGCCGGGCAGGAGCTTGGGTGCGCGTGGGAGTAGGGCAGGGAGACAGGGGCTGGGCTGGAGTCACAGTGAGGATGGGGGTCAGGACGAGGATGGGGCAGGCCCAGGGGTGAGTCAGGTCGGGCCGAGTCCTCAGGAAATGGGGCTTACTCATTACAGAAACCTGAAGGCATGCAGGACCTTTTCTCTATTTCCACACACGCAGACATGTGCACACGCACGCACGCACGCACGTGCACGCACACCAGGGCAGCTACTCCGGGGCCACTCCCAGCCCCCTCCTCCTCCCTAAGTGTCCTTCCTGGGCAGCCCTGCCAGCAACATCAGCCTCCACCCTCTCCCCTTGCTCATGCTCCTGGAGCTGCCGCTGTGCTGGGTGCAGCTCCTCCCACCGCCCTGAGGTTAGTGACAGTCTGTGGTCAGGTCAGGGCGGGTGAGTTCAGGAAGCTGATGGGGGAGGCACGGGGTCAGATTGCCTGACTGTGCAGAGCTACGGTGACAGCAGCCTGGGGAAAGGGTCCCAGCATGGCTAGGGAGCAGCGGGGCCCGGAAACCTCCCCTGAGCACCCCCAACAGGACTCAGGAGAACCATCCTCAGGGCCCCTGTGGGTCCAGCAAGGCCGTGGCCTCGCCCTCGGGAAGTACCCCTGGTGTCAGCTCCCCCTGAGGTCTCTGCCATTCTCGCAAGAGATTCCGCTCTCGCAGGGTGCACGCCCTCAAAGGCCCTCGGCGCTCAGCCTGCAGAGACTGGGACCCTGCCACGATCGGCCCACCGACACATCTCCCGCGGACCCTCTGTGTCTCCTGTCGCTGAGCCCAATGTGCACCTGGCAGACATCGGTGCTTCCACCTGCCAGCATCATCTGGCAGCGTCCAGGCATCTGCAGTTCTTCGCAGACTGTTTGGGCGAGCTGTTGAAGGGGTACAAACCGTGCTCGCTTATCTACCACAAAGCGAGGAGGCAAAGTGATCTTTGACACTGCTTTGCCGCTGGCCCTTAAATCTTCTCGTGCCACAGCCGAGGCCACTTCCTGTGTGGCGACCCGTGACAGCTGCTTTGTCCTGCTCCTCCTCCACTGGCTGCTCTTCCTTACCCTCCTGCTGTCCTTGTGTGTCCCTACAATGCTAGAATTCATCAGGCTGGGTCCTCCCTCGGCCATGGACATGCTGCTGCAGTGTGGGTGGAGAGAGCCCCAGGCAACAGGCAGGCACGTGTGCGTGGAGGGGGGCCCAGGTGGCTGAAGGCCAGAGGCGCTGTGCTCCTTGGGAGCTCACCCACGAGGTCGGCAGCCCCGTGCCTCCTGGCCACAGCAGCGTGAGCAGCTCTGCTCTTCCTGGGCCTCCCTCCTGCTGTTCCTGTGCATGCTGGGTTCTGGGTCCCAGTGACGGGGAAGTGACAGAGACATCCCTATGCCCATGACCTCAACTGCCAGTGCCGGCCCACGGATGGACCTGCATACCGGGTGACCTCTCCTGGATGCCTAGGAGCCTCCCCCTTCCATCACCCAAGACCTCATCTTCCTTCCAAGGTGCCCGCAGAGTGCAGCCTGTGGGCTGTGCAGGATGCACGACCAGCGTGCCTCAATCCCACCCCCACTTCCAACAACATCATGAGCTGAACCTGAGCTCGGCGGCCGTGAGAGGACTGCAGCAGCCGTGCAGTCCTCTGCAGGTCTGGCGTGCGCTACTTGGAGGTGTTGGCACTTTGCAATGAACAAGGGGGGTTCAGGAGCAGCCTGGGCACCACTGCTCCCTGAAAGACTTGCTATCGCGTGAGCAGCCACTGAGAAGACAGAGCACAGAGGCACAGACGATGAGCCAGAGGGGAGGGGCCAGGACGGGAAGGGGGGAGGAGCGCAGCGGGATGCACAGGAGTGGTCAGGAGCGGGTGGCAGCCTGATGATGTCAGTCACTGCCCTGAATCTAGCTGGGGTCGATGGTCCAGCAGGGATGCAAAGACTATGAGACGGTTTAGGGTCAGGAGTGACGATAGGACATCTGCCCGTTACACACTTGGGATGTGAAGAAAAGCCAGAGCCTGGCAAGGGGCACACGGGGACAAGCCCAGCAACTCAGAAGGCCAGGGCATGAGGCACAAGCTGGCGCTCAGCCTGGCCAACTTGGCAAGACCCTGTCTCAAAGTAAAACTAAAAATGCCTGAGGATGGTCATACTTCACTCGGTGAGCACCGGCGTAGCCTAAAAACATAACTGTGAGATGCAAGTAACAGTCGTATGAAAGGGTATTTTATAATGAGAAGTGGATCGATTCCCTAGGCGAACTGACGAAGCTGGGGCACAGGGGCGCACGCCGCCAAGCCCAGCACTTAGCAGTGCAGGTGGGAGAATTCCAAGTTCCAACCCAGGCAGGGCAGCCTAACAATTAGACGCCGCTCAGTGCAGAGGGCTTGGGGTCAATCTGGAGTACCTAACAAAGAAGATAACTAACGATTCTAAGAGCAAGTGTACCTGATTACACAGTTTTTGTTTTTTGTTTTTTAAATGGAGTAAACAGAAACGGAAGGAGAAAGATCCACGGCTGCGTGCTACCACAGCTCTACCTCTCGCAGAGACTCCCAGGGCCAACACAGTCACGAGGCGCTCATGAGACCTGCGCACCAGCAACCCCTGAGATACGCGGCCCACGCTGGAGACAGCGACGCTGACTGTCCTTTCCGCAAACATCAAGCACTCCGCAGAGCAGGCGAGATGCCAGGCCACAGGCCGAGCCCCCGCAGAGCAGAACTGACCCAAGCAACAAAAGATAAAAGCCACCTACAGAATGCCCAGATACTTTCAAAGTAAAAATCACATTCATAAATAACTAAAATATCCAATAAATAATCAAAGGGATACTAAACTGAATCATAATGAAAACATAACTTATCAGTCTTCATGACAGAAAGCTAATGCCAAGCGTGGAGGAAAATGTATAGCCTTCAGTGTTCATTTTAGGAAAAAAGAAAGATGCCTAATACTGCTCTAAGACTCCACTGCTGGGAGCCGGGTGTGCTGCTGCTCAGCTGAGGTCCCGGCACCTGGAGGCTGGGCCAGGAGGGTCGCCATGAGTTCGGGCCCTGCCTGGACTACATAGTGAGTCCAAGACTAGCCTGAGATACACAGGGAGACTCTGTGTCAAGAAACAAACACAGAAACAAAAGGAAAGAAAGAAAAACAGACAGACAACAGTGGAAGAAAGGAAATAAAAAGAGTGGATTTGATGTTCTAGAAAAAACTTTTAAATGAATGTTATTTGAAAAGATTCATAAACTGATAATTGTCTAGATTGGTCAATGTAAAACACATCAATTATTAATGCAAGGAATGAAAGACTGCTCGGAAGACTACGTTAGAAGAATGGCAAAGGAATACCATTAATAACTGCAATACATTCAACACTTTATTTTTTATTTATTTTTTTAACACTTTAGTTTAAATGGACAATGATTTGAAAATTACAACTTGCCAAATTGGCAGAAGTGGTAGAAGGTTTGAACCACATATGTCTACTAAAGTTGGTGACTCATCGCTACAGCTTTCAACAAACAAAATCCTTTACCTTGACAATGTCACTGGTGAGCTCCATTACACATGTAATAATAAAATAATACCAATTTTAACCTCTTTCAGAAAATAAAAGGAAATAGTCCCAAGCTCCTTTAAGGCAAGATTTACCACCATACCAAAACTGGACAAAGATATTACCAGAAAAGAAATATGGACGTGGAAATCCTTAACAAAATGCTAACAGGTTCCCTCCAGCAGTACGCGCGCCTGATAACGCTCCACCAGCAAGCAGCTGGGAATGTGAGGTGCACTTTAATGCTAGAAGGGGAGACATGCAGCGAGGACAGAAGCAAGCACAGTAGCACCTGAGGCCTAGCTGCGTAGCAGAGAGCACGGCAGCATTTGCCAGGAAAAAAAGACAACTGTAAACTTTTTTTTTTTGTATTTTAGGGAAGGGTCTACAGGGTGTTCAGGGTCTCACTACTAGACAGGACTCACAGTGATTCTCCTGTTCACAGCCTCCCAAGAGCTGGGATTATAGGCATGTGCCATCACGCCTGGTCTCAATTGCTCTCAGGGTGGCCCAGGGGGTGGGGCCAGCATGGCAGGCCCAGGGATCAAACCCCCAGCCCCTGCACCTGCTTGCAGGCGCTTTAATCCGCTGAGCTATTTGGCTGACCCACTATAAACTATTAATTATTCAGCAAAATTATCTGATACTAGATGACAGACAGAAACGATGCATTTCAGTGTGCTAGCGATAAACACTTAGAAAATAAAAATACATAGCAGCATTTACAAACATCAGGAGCAGGAAAGAGAGCAGCAAGCATTCCCACAGCCGTGAAGCACTGCTGAGACAGAACAAAGACTGGACGACTAGACTAGACACAGGCAAGCTGTTGCAGTCCCCCTCCTCCTCCCCCTCCCTCTCTTCCTCCAGTGCCCTGCTCCCCTCCAGCCTCTTGCATTACCACTGCACCCCAGGATGCCAGGACGTAGGCCACTGGGCTGCAGAGATCCAGAGCATGCAGGGGCCCCCGGAGCTCGTGGCTCCCCACCAGCCCTGGCTACCCCACCCCCCACCCCAGCTGCTGTCTGCCAGCCCACTCCCCACGCTGCAGGTGACAGTCCCACCCATCCTCAGGTGCCCGGCCTGCTCACTGCTCCCCATCAGCCCTTGTGGTCTCAGAGTTACCTGTGTGCAGACTGTCCTGCGCACCACCTCTGCAGCTATGTGCAGCACACCTGACCCTGGGTGCACATGCTCCAAGGGTCTTCATGGTGGACGGATGGGGGCCTGGAGTGTCCCTCGTGCTCAGGGTCCCTGCTGGGCCTGGAGGGTGAGGGCGAGCCCAGTCACCTGGCACAGTGTGAGCCTGCCAGGGCCCCAGGGCACAAGGACAGAGGCTGCTGTTTCTCTGGGGAGCTCGTGTCCTGGCCCACTGCATGGGGCCCCGTATTTAATAGAGGAGGAAGCCTCCCATGAAATCCAATGAGGCACCCGCAGGACACACAGGAAGCAGTGACAAATGAACTGAATCGCAAGCCCAAGCACCTGGCCAGCCTGGACACTGCCGCCTGCCCTGCCCTCCCTCCAGGCCCACCTGCTCACAGGGTGCAGGACAGAGACACTCACCCCAGAAGCTCTGCGCCTGTACAGCTGAGCCTGGTGTGGGATGCAGGGGCAGTGAGGACAGAGAAAGGGAAACAGAGCCAGGCTGGGAATCACACACACCCCACGGAGCAGGAAGTAGCACCGGGAAGGCCAGGGGAGCAGGCCAAAGTCTGAGGGAAGGCGGGAAGCGGGTGTTCCCACACGCCCAACCTGCCGGGCTGGATCTGCCCTGCCTGGCCACCTTTGCTTCCCGCCACTGGGGTGCTCATGAGGCTGCGTCACCAGGAACACGCGTCTGGGAGGGGCTCCCGACACAGCCCCGACCCCACGGAAAGGCCAGGCTGCCTTCCAGGGCTCTGTAGAGCTCTGTGAGTCTTGCCTGGGGCAGGAACCTGGAAACAGCCAACCTCCCCAGGAAGGGAGAGTCCTGCATTTCTCTGGGTAGCCCAGCATTGGAAGACCCTGTGGGCTGTGGGGAGACAGAAGTGTAAGTGGGCAGGAATCAGGACCTTACTTGACCCCAAGGAGAGGGTGTGAGGAGAGGGGCCTCTACCAAAGCGGGTGGAGTTCTGAAGGATGGCACCTGTTCTACAAGGGGCCCCAAGGAGCTTCCTCATTCCCACCTGTATGTGAGGACACAGCAAGACGACATCCAGGATGCTGCCCTCCCTGGATACCTGCAGAATCACAGTCCCTGGGCTTTGCTGCCCTGCAGCAGGAGCTGAGCACACTGTGCCTGTCTGTGACCTGCCCAGCGTATACAGTAGCTGGGTGGAGTGTGGCCTGGGAGGAAACCCTTTTGCCTCCTCCTTCATGGAAACCATCAGCTTTCCTGCAGATGGTGGGCTGGGAGCTGATGGGCACCACACTTGGGCTGGAAGAGCGGGTCTTGCCCTGGGGGAGGGAAATAGAGGCCACAGCTCAAGCGTGCCCCCTGCAGGCCTTCTGGCGCAGGAGCAGCACTGTAGCCTGTCTGGTGAAGTTCAGCAATGCTCAAGGCTGGAGGGGGACCTGGAGCCCCCCCCAGCCCTCTGAGGTCTATACACCCACTGCCTGGTGTGCCTGGCAGGGAGACGTCACCCGGAGCAGCCTGGCTGGCCACCTGCTCGGCCCCATGGGCCGGACGTCAGGCCAAGGCCACACTGGGCCCACCTGTGGCTACTCTGTGTCACTGATTACATTGCCCAGGGACGGGGAGTGGGTGAGAGCCATGCTGGTGGGGCAGTACGCAGGCCCTGGCAGTGCATCCAGTTCCTCTGGGTTCCTGGGTGTTCAGATACTGAGCTAGGTGGGGCCCAAAGGCCAGGTCCTCAGCCCATGAGGTCACTCAGCAGGCTATGGATGCCCTGAGCCCTTCCCAGGGTGGCTGGGACCCCAATTCTCCTCCTTCCTGATTACACCTTGCCCCAAATGCCAGTCCAATGTGTGCTTCCAGCCGAGAGGTGCAGCTCTGGCCCTGGGCCACCGCCTACTGGCAAGAGGCACTTACACAGGCCCAACCTGAGCCCAGGCATAGGGGACAAGGGTGTGCTGCAGGTTGAGACACACAGGCCAGAGTGGCCTGCAGGCGACAGGCAAGCAGCCGTGGCTGCAGCAGCAGGAGGGGCCCGACCAGGATGCTGGAGGCTGGAGGACAGGAGCAGCAGCAGCCGTCTCCACAGGAGTCAGGCAGTGCCAGCTGGCCTGTGGGGGACAGCAACATGACAGGACTTGTGCCAGGTGGTGGGGTCGGCTGCGGAAGGGAGGTCATGGTGACCTCTGCCCACCAGAAGCCAGGAGTCCCGTCTACAGTGGAAGGGTGGGGGCATAAGGGGCACCCTAGGGCTGTGGGAGCCCCAGGAGCAGTACAGGACCCACCAACCAGGCACCGCCAGGCAGCCCAGGCAGGCTGCAAGGGTGGAGAAGGGCTGGCCCTGTGGAAGGCCCACAGCAGCGACGGACGTGCTAGGGACTGGCCCCCCCACACTGGCTGCACACCGGAAGGCACACAGGTGCTTGCCAGCTGTGCCCCCAACCCCAGCCCACAGCACCTAGCAGCTTCCCGGGCAATACAGCTTGACCGCAGTGAGGCCCTGCGACGGCCTGGCCTTTCCCGAGGGCATGGGACAACCTGCCAGTCACCTCATCCCTGTGCCCTCTGGGACCTGCTGCACTGTCCTAAGCTCTTGGTATAGAGCCTGAAACCTCACGGCTGCATGTCCTCCAGGAGGGCCAGCACGGCGCCATCGTGTGCTCCTGACTGGGGGGCCTGGTGGGCCCCTCTCTGCCCCTGGTCACCCAGTGCGACACTGGCTCCATCAGCACTGCCCAGCCAGTGCCTGGTTAATGTGTTGCCCATAGGGACGAACTGACCTAGCCAGAGGTGAGGGAACATGGGTGAGTGGGCCTCGGGGAGCAGGCACCAGCGTCCATGTGGTCGACCAAGGGGGAGAGCTCAGCCAGGCAGTGCCACCGTGATTGCTGTCCCAGGACACAGAAGTCTGGCTTCCCTTACAGCTGGGCCAACAGGGCGGTGAGAGCCACAGGGCACAAGGAAAGGACAGTGGGCACAGCTGCTCAGGGGTCCCTGGGACTGTACGGCTGGCTCCTAGCTCGCAGATCTCAAGGACTCAGTAGGAAAGGAGCTGGAGGGGTTCGCATTACCCCACCACCCCCCTGGCTGCCCACAAGGTTCCCAGCTCTCAGGACGTCTGGCCGTGTGTCAGGAGACAGGGACCAGGGAGACACAGTGGCCACCACACGCCCATGGGCTGGGCACCCCAGTCCTGAAGCCTGGCCCTCACCCTCACCCTGATCCAGGTCTTCTGCAACCCCTGAGGTCCGACAGGCCTCACAGGCCAGCTGGCTTCCCCAGCTCGGCACCGCCCCTTCCCTCACCTGCTGTGAACAGACCCCATCCGTAAATTGTTCGTGATCATTTATTTATAAAGTCACATCCTGGAAATATTTCAAGTAATAAATAGTTTAAAATAACATCTGCCAAAACCTGCTCCTGCCATTATGGCCTCCGCAGGCAACAAGGCTGAGATGGCCAGACTCCAGAGGCATGTGAGCACCAGGCCCAGGGCTGCACGCCCAGCCGGTCTCGGGCGGCAGGCAGTGGTGCTGCCTGGAGTCCTCTTCCCTCCTGCAGTACCTGCTTGACACCAGGGCCACGCCCATCCGGGACAGAGCCCTCGCCTGGCCCTAGCAGCCGGCCACTCCGCAGGGCTGAGGCGCTAGGCTCAGAACCGGCAGCCATGCACAAGGGCGGACACCCTGGCTCTGGGGCTGACACACAGGGCAGTGTCAGGTCTTCATCAGTGCCACGGTGGAGCCCTGTGGAAGGGGGGAAGGCCCGGCTCACGGCTGCACATGCTGCTCCCAGTGGCACCCTTTGGCCCTGCAAGTTCTGCCACCTGGCTGCCACCAGGGAGAACAGAGCACACACACAGGCACAGGTCTCAGGGCAGCACAAGGCTGTAGAAAGGGTAAAGTGGCAGAGTAAGTGGGCAGCCACACACGCACCTCCTGGAGGAAGTGGCCCAGCACCTCCTGGCTGTGGATGGAGCGCCTGTGGAGAGGAGTGCTGGTTACCCGACCAGGCCTGGGCCACCCCCACCGGGCCCCCTCCCAGGCAGTGGCCTGCAAGGACCCCAAGCACACAGATCCTGCTGGTCTTTGCAAGGACAGGTGAGCGCCCAGCAAGGGCCACAGTGGAAGGGAGGTGCGAGGACCCAGGCAGGCCGCACCTGTCCACTCTGGTGGTGATGGTCACAGTGAAGGTGCCCTCAGCACCGGGCAGGTAGGTGGACGGCACGACTCTGTAGGCGCCGGCGGCCAGCAGGCAGAGCCGGCTTACCTCCTGGGCATAGCAGTGAGGCACACAGCTCAGCAGTGGCTCCTGGAGCAGCAGGGACCTCGTGTCCTGGCTCTCGCCACCCTCTGGGACCTGGGGGAGCATAGGTCAGCCTGGGGGGGCACGTGGGGTGGGCAGCACAGCCTGCTTTCCTCCAGGCAACAGGCTGGCACAATCTGGTGCCCGCAGCTGCCTGGCACGGTCTGCCCTGGCCCCACAGTTCTGATGCCCAGCTGCCTGTGTCTCTGGAGGAACTCCAGACCCTGACACCGTACACAGCTCCTTGCAATTGTGCCAAGCCCTGCCCAAGACCCTAGTGTCCTCCCAGCTCTGGGGCACGCACCCTGGCTCCCGGGGGCACAGAACCATCTTTGTCAATAAGCCTGCGTAACTCCCTTCCAGGTCTCCAGCCCAGGACACTGTCATCAGGGGACCCAGTGCCACGACGCGGGCCCTGGCCTAATGCATCTCCCTCCCCCACCAGCTGTGGAGCCTGCCTGGAAGACATGGAAGCCAATGGGATGAAGCTGGCTGTCGCCGCGCCGGCAATGCTGCTGCAGGGAGATGTGGACACAGCGGGGAGCGGCACCCTCAGGAACCAGAAAGGGGAGGCAGGGGTTGCAGGGGTAGGAGGAGAAGTTCCTGCTGCCCCCCGCAGTCTGGCCGGCCTTCCAGCAGCCCTGCAGCCGCACGGTCTCCACCTCTCGGGAGGGCAGGGCTGTGCTGGGGTGGGTGCTTGGGGCCGCTGGCCTCTCCGCACTGCTACGGGAATGAACACAGGAGAGCGCTGGCACAGACACACCTGCCGGAACCCAGTCCCTGCTGGGCCTCCCCACTGGCTCCTCACCTGAGGGACACCTTCCCAGTGGAGAAGACCCGCAGCAGGAACTGTGCAGACACGTCCTTCAGGAAGGTGCTGGGGACAGCCAGGTAGTGGCCCGGGGAGAGCTCACAGCGCAGGTGCACCTCCCGGTCATAGGCGTGGCACACGGTGCCAGCCACAGGGGGTGCGGACAGGACCCTCGGCAGGCAGACCCGCCGCTTCTCCACCTGCACAGGAGGGCAAGGCTCAGATGAGCATCCAGCTCCCTTCCCTCAGGCCACGCCTCCCATAGCCCTGATCCTGCAGCCACGAGAAAGGGCCTCCGGACAGCTGCGCCTGGGCATGCCCAGCAATGCCTTTCCCAGCATCTGCTGCAGGAAAGACAGGCTCCAACGGCGCTAGGGACCGAGGCTCGACTACACCTGTCAAGATACAAAGAGTAGGGGCAATGCTCTCAGGGTCCCCTTTTCTCCGAACAAAAAGAAACTAAGAGTAACTCCAGCCCCTGAGCACCTGGCCTTGCTCCCTTCAGATGCTCTCCAGGAGCAGCTGTGAGCGGAGTTGGCCTCAGAGCAACGTCACTGGGTCAGGTTCCGGCCCATAATGGGAAGGATGGGATGGGAGAGGTGGCTACCCAGCGGGGCCTGTGGGCGGCCCTGGCCTTGGCTGCTGGCGACGTTCTGGGCACAAGGGCGAGGCCTTAGATCAGGGCAGGTTCTGTGGGGCACTGCAGAGGGAGGCAGACGGCGTTAGGTGGGTGAGGTACCTTCCAGAGGTGCAGGCCCACAGCCTGGTAATCCTTGCTGGGGGGGTTGGCCAGGGCATGACCTTGGGCCCCTGCTGCCCGGGCCTGGGCCCCTGGGCGTCCCTGGGGCCTCTGCAGGACAGCTACACACACCTCGCTGGGTTCGGTCAGACGCAGCCAGAACTTGGGGTTGGAGGGAAAGCAGCTGTTGTTCCGGCAGCCACCTGCTGACTGCCCTTTGACCCAGGCACCAGGCAGTGCCTGTGTGTGGCACAGCATCTTCTCTAGAGGAAGGGCACAGGTGAGCTCAGGCAGCTGTTGCTGGAGTCTGGTGCTCCCCCCTGCAGTGGGCTGGGCTCAGGGTCATGCTGTGGGCCTCACAGGTGGAGTCGGCCTCCCGCATACCTGTGTAGAGGCTCTGTAGGTGGCCGGCCTCTGTGACGGGGTAGCTGATGGTGACTTCATCAAACTCCCTCAGGAACTCCTCCTCCTCCACCCAGAATTCTCCATCTTGGAGCCAGGACAGGAGCTGGGCCTTGTCGGCAGGCTCTAGTTGACTCCACCCTTCGCCCCTGCAAGGAACCTCACTTTGCTCAAAGCTCTTGTGAGAGCTGGTAACATCTGACAGCCACACAGGGCAGTGGAGACCTCTGCCACCACCTCCTGCCCTGGCCCCAAAGCTATCTTCCCAGAGCTCGGGATGACATCTGTCTTGTTATCTGGATGAGCTGGTGCTCAGCAGGGGCTGTGGGGTCCAAGAGCCTCCAGCCCTCAGGCCTCAGGGATCCTGGTTCCATCGGCACCCCCAAGTCCAAGCTACCCCAAAGCCCAGCAGACACACAGCTTCCTGTGGGCCTCCTTGAGTGGTCACAGCCCCAGTCCTCTGAAGGCAGCCCACGGCCCAGATGGGAGCAGTGCCGAGACAGGCGAGGGCTGCCTGGCAGCTGAAGTGACTGCCATGTGGGCAGGTGGGCATGGGGCTCAGCAGCCACGGGTCTTGCAACCCCCCCTCCTCGCCCCGCCCTCCAGGCACTCACCCCTCTCTCCAGCATCCCTGCCAGCACTGTCTGCCCCAGGGGTTCAGAACGCGCAGCAGGAGGATGCTGTGGCCTGCCTGACTCTGGAGCTCTTGTAGGTCGGAGATGATGAAGGCGTGGAACTCGCCCAGCACCCTGGAACCTGTGCAAGAGCAGCAGCACGAAGCAGGCTGAGAGCACAGCAGGCTTCTGTCTCCTTACTCAGCCCACAGCAGGGCTCAGAAGGCCTCAGGGCCCCACAGCAGGACAGCCCTATGCCCAAGGACAGGCTGGTCAGCTGCCATCCTGGGCTAGTCTGTTGCACTACCCTGAAGGGCTAAGAATCAGGGCCTGGCTCCTGCCCCTGGGGCCTGGCACTGTCTGGCACTTCCTCTGCAGGACTCAAGGGCCACAATGTCAGTACAGAGTCCAGGCACAGGCCATGCTGTCACTGATGTGCCTGCAACTGTCATGAACCAAGAGACATTCCAAATAGAGCCAGATGGAGCAGGGGCCCAGGGCCCAGGGCTCATGAGACAGTGCTGTCTAGCCAGAGACCTCAGGACAGGGGACACCGGCCAGCAGGTGCCATGAGTGCCACTCTGCCAAGAAGCCGGTCAGAGCAGAGCAGAAGCCTGGGACCGACTTCCATGCTTTATATGGAAGCCAGGGTTGGTGTCCTTCACCCTCAGCCCTGGCTACCTCGGCGGGGATGAAGGGCATGGGAAGGGCCAGGAGCCAGCCCTGCTGCACTCTGGGAGTGGCTCTAGACCAACAACTCGAGGAGCCAGCGCCCCCCAGCAAGTCCCTGCACTCTTCAGGAGGCATGCAGGGGGCGGCCTAAGCAGGGGTCAGCGGGAAGCACATGCCCTGTTGGCCTCTTCTCCTAGCTCAGGACCAGCCTTCAGTGCCCCAGATCTGGGCTTTGCCAGTGCTTGGCACACACTGGCTGGGGCAGCATGACAGCTGATGTGTTCTGGTTCATTTTGATGTTCATATTGTTAACAAACATATTACAAAAGCAATCCTAAATACGTATAAAAATTATGAAAATGTTCACTGCAGTGTTACTCATAATCACCAAAAACCTTTACATATCCAACATTACAAGAACTGAAGAAACTCAGGAAGATAAACAAAGACAGTAACAAGGCTTACGTACCAGCACAGGACAGTGCAGACCACAACAGAAGAAGCATGTGCTCTTACGAAAACACTGAGAAAGTGCACTGAGCAGGCAGTGGTTGCATTTGGGTGACTTTTTCCCTTCCTTTTTTTGTAAATAAACTTAACTTTGGGAGGGAGGTAAAGGCAATTCGAACTCAGGACCTCATGCTTGCCAGGAGGTGCTTGTGGCACTGGGCTCTATCCTGAGCCTTAGTGAATGTCAATGAATGACACTACAGTGAAAATGAGTGTGTCTCCTGCCACAGCGCCCAGACGGTGAATGCTATAGGCTGAGCCACAGGGCTGCCAACGCACTGGGCTGCCCGTGTGCGACCACTACCATGGTACACGTTCTGCCTCCCTCTGGGAGGGGATGGCAAGGGCAGGGCTGCCAGGGAAGGGATGGGAGGGGAGGCCACAACCCCAGCCCACACCCGAGGATGAGGACGGTTCCGTCTTCCTCCTCTGTCCTAACAGGCCTCGCAGCGAGTGGTGCATGGAATCTGAGGAGGGTGGGGGACCTGGCCTCGCCTCACCTGCTCTGGGGCTGAGCACCGAGCAGCTGATCAGACACCGGTCTTTCAGGCGTAGCATCTGCCGACACGTCCTGCGCTCCTGACCACCCACAGGCCTGTCCTGCTGTCTGTCTGTTCCAGCCAGGTCCTTTAGGTTCCACCTTTCAGCCAGGCCTCCAGTGAGGTCCACCAGGGCATCAGCCACCTGCCCTGCCCACAGGTGTTCATAGGACCCATGTACCCTAGGGTGCCACAAGAATAGCCACCATGAATTGTGCCCCCTCGGGCTTGGCTTCTGGACCCTCAAGTCCCTTCCCTGTCCCCTACCACTCTTTACCAATCCAGACCTGGCCTCCTCTACAGACGCCACCATCTATGTCCCCGCTGTCCTCTGCCCAGTTCAGCAGCCTGCCTGTCTGCACAGAACACACGCCCACACGCCTGCCTCTGCTCTGGAGCCTCCAGCAGAGCCCAAGGTGGCTGAATAAGGAGCTCTTCACACAGGACTGGCCACGCCAGTGCCACGCCCTAGCTGGCTGACTCCTCCCCAGCTGGCACAGGCCCTGGCCCCAAGGCAGGGATGCAGACACAGAAGTGTCTTCTAGCAGTTCAACACAGTGAGGGAGGACATGTGTGTGCCCTTTATCAGATGCAGTGCTTCAGACTGGACTATGACACGGGAAGGTAAGGAGCAGGGGCATATCTGGACCCTCCAGACTGGCTGGACTGCAAGGACAGGCTGGTGGCGCTGAGGTGGGGTTCTGTCACTGCCACACAGCACACATACTTGGCATAGACCTTTTCCAGTAAAGGAAGCCAGAACACATCCTCTCTCTGGCACCGGGAGAAACAGAGTCTCCCTGCAAGACAAGGCAGACGGTCATCTATGGTCACCTCCTCCCAGTGTCCAAACTGCCAGATCCGACAGATGAAGAGGCCTCGGTATGTCTGGTCAGACCAACTCGGCTGTCCTGGAGGGAAGACCTATCGAGCACAGGGAGAGGCAGAGAGAGAGTGCAAGATGTCACCTGAGGCTTTGGTGTCCCAACTACAGTCTGAGCATGAAGGAGCTCTCCCCGGGCCCTGCTGAGTATAAAGGACTCTCAACGTCTGTGTCACAGCAAATGCAATTGCTGGATCCAAAGTTCACAGATATTTCACTTAAATATTTTAAGATCACACTTTGATTCCCAAAGCTTCTTTTGACTGAAAACGAAAACTGTGGTGACTCTGGCAGGCATAAGTTAAGTAGCCCATTCTCCACAGAGCTAACTGCAAACAGCTCTGCCTGCTGCCCTCACCCGCCAGAGGCTGGGCCAGTGTCCACCTGGATTCCCACGGGGTCCCTTGGGGTGGTGCCGGCTCCACCACCAAGAGCTGGGAACAGGAGGCACACAGGTTCGGCACTCTCATTCGCAGAGGCTCACGGCTGGTGAGGCTGTGAGAAGCAGCAGTGGGATGCACGAGGAGCCCTGCAGCAGGCCCCACTTTCCACAGCAGCGCCGCGGGGGGAAGGCATAGAGTGTGTGGCTGCCTGAACCAGCAGTTTAAATTTGCAAACAAAACAAGAAACCCTGAAAGCTAGCTGTAGGTGTGGGAAACCAGCAACCGAGACAGCATCCTGTACAGCCAGCCAGCCTGCCTGCTTACCCCAAATGCATGGCTCTGCTTATGTGAGGAAACCAGGGCTCAGGAGACAGAAAAGAAGGGCAGAGAGCCAGGCATAATGGAGTCTCAGGTACTGCTCTGGGGTCCGGAGACTTCCCACTGAACCAGCCGCGCAGTGACAGCACTGTCCCCAATGCTGTGCTCCACAGGCAGGAGGAAAGCACCACAGCCCTCAGTCCTGGGAGGGCGCTCCTTACCCGCTCCAGGAGGTGCCGACTCTTCTGCAGGGCAGCACAGGCACACAGGAACCAGCAGTCACCCAGCAGCCCTTGCTTCACCTGTCCTTCATACGGGTTATCTGGAAACAGCCGGGGTGCAGTGCAAATTTCCTGAAGTAAAAAACGTCATCCAGTGTCAGACCAAGCCTGAGAGCTGACCTGCAAAATTCAACATAGGCCCCGGCATGGGCTGGGACCAGCTCTCTGGAACCTGAGCTTCCTGGTGCAGGAGAGGAGCAGAGAAGCAGGCTTCCGGGGCTGGTGACCCAGGCAGTGCCCGGCTTCAGATCCACCTCTGTCCGTCTCCCCTGAGGCACGGCCCCCAACTCTGGACAAAGGCTAATGTGTCCTCCTTTTTTTTTTTTTTTTTTTTGTGGAAACAGGTATTGAACTCAGGCCCTTGCACTTGCCAGTGAAGTGCTTATTCCATTGAGTCATCTCCCCAGCCTCATGTGTCCTCCTTTTGAAACAGCCTCAGTTTATAAATACAGAATGGCAAACCTCACATGGATCCTGTGGACACTGGAAATCGCACTGTCTCCAGTGTCAGCCTCCCCCCACCCCATTATTCTTAGCCTGTCCCTTTTCTCCCTCCCCTCAAATGTCTGTGTTCCCCGAGGCTGCCAACCAACTTCTGCTTTACACAAAACCCTGGACTGGCTCCTCCCAGTCCTGGAGCTGGGTTCCTGCTGTCACATCCTGGGCCCAGGCATCCTCTGGGCCAGATCCCAGCATAAGGCAGGAGAGTGACTCTCCCATCTCCTGAAGGTGTCACCCAAGGCACTGACTCCTTCTAAGAGGTCCTTTTCTGACAGTCTTCTTGGAAGAGCTGCTGCCCCCATTTCTCCCCTCCCTTCACTCCATGCAGGCCCTTAGCTTCTGAGTTTTTAAGGCCCCAAATGGCCTCTGGCAATGCTCCCTCCCTATAATTCCAGGAAAGCTGAGGCAAGACTGTATGTTCAACCTTGACCTGGGCAACTGGGAACTGTGTCAAAATAAAATACTTTTAAAAGGGCCAGGACAGGTCAGCCAGGCATGGTGGCACACACCCGTAATCTCAGCACTCAGGAGACTAATGCAGGAGGATCACTGCAAGTTTAAGACCAGCCTGGGCTATAAGGTGAGCGCAAGGCTAGCCTCAACTGCACAGTGAGATGCTGCCTCAAAAAGACCAAAAAAAAAAAAAAAAAAAAGAAAAGAAAAGAAAAAAGGGCTGGGACTGTGGCCTACTGGTGGAGCTCTTGCTGGGATACATGCATGTGGGCCTGGGTTCCACATTAGTAAAACATGCACACACTCATACACACACACACACTCACAAATACAATGGGCATCTCAGTTTCCACCATCTGTGGGTTTCTTCTGTCCTATCTCACTAGCAGCAGCTTTTCAAGCCTACCTAGGAGGGAGCCTGCTCGCCCCACAACACCTTAGGGCTCTTCCAGGATCAGCCCAAGCCCCTCCTCTACCCACCCTCCCTCCCTGAGATGCTCTCCCAGGATACGCCAGGCTCCAATGCCGGGAGAGGCCTCCAGCCCAGCCCGCTCCACATGAGCCCAACCCTAAAGCACGAGCACCACCTGGAACCATGGCACACCTGGCACTAGTCAAGGGATGGAGAAATCACTAGATGCCACCTCTATACTCACCTTCTCACTCAGCACTAAGGCCAAACCTACAAATGTTCTCCAACCTGACTCTTCCGAAGTCCAGCCCGACAGTAGCTATGTTGACCCAAGCTGTCACCCCCCCCCAGGGCCAGTGCAAAGGCCACCAACACGCCTGCCCCAACAACCTGCCTCCACCCATAAGCACGTGTGTGCACCTTTCTTCCCCTGTCCTCTTTCTTTCCTGTTATTACTGAGTAGGTGATATACTCACAAGCTACAACATTGAAGGATATTCACTGAACAAGGATACAAAGCTGTAATAGTTAATGCCATGCTCACCCTCTACTCAGCTCCCCAACAAGTGAGCTTCTTCAGGCATCATTCTGACAGAATCAGCTTTCTATCAGCCTCTTACTGCACTTAAAACTTTTTTTTTTTTTTTTTTTAATTTTAGGAAAGGGTCTACAGGGTGTTCAGGGTCTCACTACTAGAGGACTTGTAGTGATCTGCCTGTTTACGGCCTCTCAAGAGCTGGGATTACAGGCATGCGCCACCATGCCCAGTCTCATTTGCCATCTCAGTATGCCCCAGATTGAACCCCCAGCCCCTGCACCTGCTTGCAGGCACTTTAATCCACTGAGCTATTTGGCCGGCCCTAAAACTCATTTTTAAGTATAAAAAACCCAAATCCCAGTGGCCTGGTCTAAGGCTTTTCAAGCTCAAGCCCTTGTCTCCTTCCTGGCCCTGCAGTGTTGTCCAAGGGATCCAGACTGCTTGGCAAAGCTCCCCAGTTGCCAGAGCCAAGCACTTCTGGCCATTTCAAGGGAAGATGGCCATCCAGGACTGCATACAACACACCCAGGGTAAGGTGATTCCCTATGCAGTCTCATTCAGCAAATAAACCACACCCAAAAATATCAAGAGAACACTAGGCAAGGACATCTCTTTGTCATTTAAGTGCTTACAATAAATGCAGGTGCACAAGGTCCAGTACTGAACTTCTGCCACTGCTTTGCTCTGTGGGCTCAGCCTCACCTTCCAGGGCAGCGGGGTACCTCATGGGCAGTGTGTACAAAACATAAGGAGCAAAACAATGTACCAGAACGTGTGGCCACAAACATGCGGACCAGAAGCCAGGTGCAGACACTCATCACAGAAAGCAGTTAAAGGAGCTGGTGTGAAGGTTGTGATAACTCACTCCGAGCACCTCGAGCCTCCGGACCAAACAATTCTTCAATTCAATATATCTGAGACCAATTATTCACTTGATCTGGCCATCGCTGGTAACCCCAACCTTTCTACCTATCTTACAACATGCAGTTTAGCCTCCTCGGTCCCTGGCCATATTGACAGTCAGCCACTCCACTTCTCAGCACTGTCTGGTTAACCATCACGATCCTAGTTTCCGTTCTGTGTCGTCTCCTGTGCACACCCACAATGCTGAGTCCTTTGGAAACAAAGGTAAAACAAAACCAAAGACCACAAGAACTGGTCCTGATACGCGGACCTACACGCGCCCAAACTGATGCGGCCAGATCAATTCAGGAATGATGTCCTCAGTTATTCCCTTCCACTACACAACAGAACAATTTCTTGTTAATGTCCTTATTTTGGTCTTAGAATATTTCACTACAAATAACCCAGGACAAACTCTTCGACTGCACACAGCTGAGAGACGATCTAGCTTCTGAAATAGAGCACCCTCTGGTCTGTGCCCTTAGGGTTGGCAGCTCGATTCGAGCTACGCGAGGGGGCGGGTGCCCGGGCATCTGGAAGCCCAGCTGAGGGCCTTGGCCAAGGTCCAAGTGCCCGCCTTCCCACGCGGTCTGGAGAGGTGGCCCGCGCCCAGCCCCACCTGGGGCCGCCTCCAGGTGATGTCCTCCCGAAACTGGGCCAGCGGTGTGGACAAATTGAAAAAGAGCGAGGACTCCGAGGCGGGGAAGGTGGCGTCCCGGAACAGCTCTCGCGCCGGCTCCTGGCCCCGGCCCGCCCGCATCTTCCATGCCCTGGTCTCCCATCTGCAGCCGTGGACTCGGTGCGGCCAGGGCGGGAGGGCGAAGCCGCCGCAGCCTCAGCACCTAGCCTAAGGCACCTGCAGGTGCAGACCCAGCAGTGCGCCCTCCCACTCCGTTGCCTAGACAACCGAAGGACGGCCAACCAGACCCGTCGCGTCCGTCACTCGACACGAAGGCCCAATAGTGCGCCGGTCGGCGAGACCACCTTCCGTGCCTGGAGGCGGGACTTCCGGCTCGGCTCTCGCGATGCTGCGTGCTCGTGCCGCCACCCCCATTCTCCACTGTATTTTTCCTTGTGGGGCAGGCAGGACCCGCTATTGTCCTGGCAGAGGATCGGGCCCCAAAAGACTGAAGGACATTTTGTTCTAGGGACAGTTCAAGTCGAGACATTTGAAGTCCAGCTTTTGCAGCTATAGAGACCTGAAAAGGCGCCTGGGCTGTGGTCGCACCATGGACTACATCTCCCAGCATGCATCGCCGATCCCAGAATGCATCCCTCCTCCCAGAATGCTTATCTTTTCCGAAGTTAGGAAGCTACGCCCTCTGCCGTGTTGGGGAGGAACCAACGAGAGATTCGCCTGGGAAGATTCGCTAGCGTGTCTTTAAGGGCTGACTTGCGCCTTCCTCGAGGGAGGCGTCTGAGGGAACGCGAACCAGCTTTGGGCCCTACCTGCCTAGGCATTTCTCCTCAGGCAATTTTGCGTCGCAGTTCTGGATCCTAAGCGGGGGGCCGGGTTAAGCCCAAGCGTGCGTTTGGTCGGTGGATGACCTAGCGTCTCGTCTTGCTAGCAATAACTAGTGACCCCTGGACTTGGAGTTACAGCTCCCGGTCAGTCTTGGCCACAGGGAGATGCCGAAGATAACATGGGACCTGCTCGAGGGTTCACCTTTGCTGCGGGGACCAGTGCTGACCCATTCTCAAAAGGAGACTGGAGGGTCTTTAGATGGATCAGCGGCATAAGCACCTGCCTGGCAAGTGCAAAGAGCCTGAGTTCAATACCCGAACCAAAACCCAAAACAAAAAATCTTGAGCTTCCATTTCTTTCTTTCTTTTTTTCTTTTTTTTTTTTTTTTTTGATTCACAGATTTATTTATTTTTTGTTTTTTTGAGACAGAGTCTCACTATGTAGTTCAGCCTGGCCTTGAACTCACTAGTAGTCCAGGCTGACCTCAAATTGGCAGCAATCCTTCTGTCTCAGCCTCCCCAGTGCTGGGGTTACAGGTGTGCGCCATTACACCCGGCCTTTTGAAGATTTATTTAAGCAAGAAAACACAATCATCACAGTTATCAGATTTAATATGAGATATGAAATGGTTGTTCCACTTTTCCTTCCTGGAGCAGCTTTTCCTTCTTATCCCTACTAGTTTTGAAAACATAATACCAGAAAAGGAGGGGCCCAAGTCCACCCACAAGTCCCATCAGCGAGTTTTTGGGAGTGGGCCTGAAATTGGGATAGATGTTAGCTGATCTTGCGTAGGTCCAACGAATCAAAGCAGGATCTTCGATGAGCCCTCGGCGTTTGGGGTCGTTGTACTGAAGCAGATACTCTCGTTTGAGCCGGGCTCTTATGGCCAAGCGCTCGGCTTGCGCCCTCCGGGTTTCCAAAGATATGTTGTATTCGGCGGGGTCGAGGGTAGGGGGAAGAGTTGCCAGGCGAGCCGGCTTATACTTAGGGAACGCCATCTTCCCCCCCTCCGAGCTTCCATTTCTGAGATTAGGCATGGTGGCGCGTGCCTATAATCCTAGCAACTTGGGCGGCTGTAAACAAGAGGATCACTGGAGTCCCATCAACGCCGTGAGACCCTGTAGATTGTGTAGACCCTACCCAAAAATACAAAAAGAAAGAAAGGAGACTGGCATTCTGGGGCTTGTTTTCTGCTTGCCCTCCCAAGCCTTTTTCACTAAAAGGGGAGGAAAAGGGACCACCCGTCTAATGACAGCCGCATGCCATACCTTACGGCTGTCATGTCAGTCTTTTCTCACCAGGCCACTTTTACTTGGCCTTCGGGTATGAAGAGTGCTCAGAATGAAGCCATTTTTGTGCAGTTAGGAAGGAAAATCCTTCTGGAAGAGAAACTGAACCTGGTCCAGGGGCTCCTACCCTTAACCTGTGTCTGCTTGGGAGTCCCAAGTTCTGTGACAACTGCATCCTCTCCCACTGAGCTGCTGGCTAGGGTCTGCCTGAACATTTGGTCCAGATGGCATGGGGCTGTGCTACCTTGACCCCACTAGACCTCAGTCCCCTAGTTTGGGCCACAGATTACTCACCTGGCTGATGTTCTAGAAAGGAAGTGACTGCACAGTTCAACACCTCTTTCTGGGATGTTTTGTGCTGAGCACCCCATGGTGCTGACTCTTGCAGAAAATAATTCTGACTGCTTGGCAGGCTGGCAGCCATACCATAACTGAGGCATCTGAAAGGCAGTGGACTCTGCTTTGAGGGTCCTGATGAAAAAGGCAAATTTATTCAGTCTTCGGTACTAGGCAGTTGTTCACAACAGGAAACAGCTCACTAGCAGAGGTGGTGCTAGCCCAGAGTTAGACTTCAGAGGCTTCTGATGTGCCATGCACAGATTCTGAAAAGCTGAGGAGAGCAGGCTCCTTCCTGTGGCCATGTCCATGTCCAGCATTGGGCCTTGTGGAAAGACCTGGGAGAGGAGAGGTGGTTACATCATGGCATCCAGGGACAAGAACACACCCAGGTCATGCCCTGGTGACCCACCTCTAACAGACCCCACCTAAGAGCACACTCAGCTGTGTGAATGCCTGTATGATCCAAACATCAGAGTTTGGGGGATATTTTAGAGCTTAACTGTTGGGTTGAGGAGCCAGCATGGCTTGTTCTTCAGCCAGAGAAGGTGTTGGGCATCTATTTAGTTGACCTACCCTCTCTTTTACCCTGCACCCCTGTGGGTTGATCAGGTACCCCAGGGCGTAGAAATGCTTCCTCACTCAATCTGAAAGGTGTCCCCATTGCCCTCCAAGGCTCTCAACACTGACCAGAAAGGAGTTCTGGCTCCTGAGGTGCCCAGATGGTTGGGCAGTATCCTGGGGTGGAGAGATAAGGGATACAGAAGCACCTCAGTTTTTTGTTTGTTTGTTTGTTTTGTTTTTTTCTCTAATGTATTTGGTATAGTGTCTCACCATGTAGTTCGAACTCATACCCTCCCCAGTGCTGGGATTACAGGCATGTGCCATCATGTGGTCTCGGCTTGCTCAGTGTGCCTGGGGGTGGGGCTGGCATGGCATGTGGTGCCAGGGATCAAACGCCAGTCTCTGCACTTGCCTAAACAGGCTCTTAGCCCACTGAGCTATCTCACTGGCCCTAGCATCTCATTCTTGACACCATTTCTCACAGTGGTGGGCT
The DNA here is from genome assembly GCA_004027165.1 of Ctenomys sociabilis. NCBI lineage: Eukaryota > Metazoa > Chordata > Mammalia > Rodentia > Ctenomyidae > Ctenomys > Ctenomys sociabilis. The sequence goes on from PVKA01012409.1 coordinate 35,755, forward strand.
TTGAGACTGAAGCAGTTATTTAAAGTCTGCAAATATCAAAGACTATGTAAAGAGGAGTACCACAGCCACAGCAGGGTTTGAGAGTTGCAAGAAGAGCCCCTGACACTTTCCTAATAGAAGAGTGGTGTGGGGAGGTGGAGAGGAGGACATGTGCCGTGGGAGCCAACGTTTCTGCGACAGTGAAGGGGAGCAAGAATGGCTGATACAGATAGAGGGTGCAGACCTCTTTGATTCAGACGAGGAATATAGCAATGCTAGTTGGAACACTGTAGGATGGCCGCATGCCCAGCAAAATGGTTCAGAGTTAGAACTAGGTCTTAATATAGTGAAGATCTTGGCAGGGGTGAGATGTATTGGATAGAATACCAGCACTGCCATTTAGTTTTGGAACTGTGGCAGATGAAATGCCACAAGATACTATGAAATACGTGAAGGCTGAAATGCAAGCAAAACTTTGTGTTCACAATAGCCATATTCAAAAATGTATTTATTATGACACCTCACACCTCACTAGCCAAACTGAAAGTATTAATGGGTCTCCTGTACTTTTAGCACAGATTTCTTATGGTGATTGCAGGAACAAAAAAGACTTATGGAAAAGCCATGGATCAAAATATGACCAAAAAAAAAAAATCTATGCTCTTATAGAGATGCAAAGACTTTCAATATAGACATTTGTCCTGGAGGTCAGCCATGAGGCCCTCACTCACAGAAATAAAATGATGTTGTGAGCAGACTTGTTGCTTCCATCTCCCAAACTAATTGCCAACGTGATGATGCACACCTGGCTTATCGGTTTCTAATTAATGTTACACTTGCTGACAGCACAAACTGACCAGCACAGGAACTATACACAGGGATGAAGGAGCACTTCCAAATGAAGTATTGCATTTTCAAAACAGACACATATATAGTTCAATCTTTGCATTTCAGAAAGATACAATTGGCCTCCTATATGGCACAGAAAAGCAAACAGATACTGCTGATACCAACATTTCACCATGATGGATATATTACTGATAGGGAAATCTTGACAAATCAGAAGTTTGAGATGGAACTTTCAGCAGCAAAACTAAAGGTGGAGTAGGTGTTGTTGATGGGTATGCAGCAATTATATCACTTGAAACAGCATTGGTCAATGGTTTTTACTCCTAAAATGTGGCACAAAAAGGTTAATGGTGTAAAAAGTAGTTAATGTGTAAAATGTCATGTAGAGGGCTTGGGGAAATAGTTTGGTGGTCTAAGCACATTCCTGGCAAGTGCAAGGACCCAGGTTCGATCCCTGGTACCGCATGCGAAGCCTGCCCTGGAACCCCTGGTGCCCTGTGCGGGCCACCAAAATCAGGGGTGGTGGCGCACACCTGTATCCCAGCACTTGGGAGGCTGCAACAGGGGGATACCATGAGTCTGAGCTGCATATCAAGACCCTGTACCAAATAAATAAATAAAAGAATAAAAAAATCAGAGAAATTTTCTTAGAGGATTGGAATGGAGCTCACAAGAGACCATTTACAGCAGAGGAAAAATAAAACGTGCTTGCCCAGGGAACTAAGCAAAAAAAATCGTGCAGCACGCAGGTGAGTTCACAGGTGAACAGACAGCATCACCAAAACCTAGCACAACACGAAAATGAAGAGATGTCAACTATAACTACAAGAAGTACAAGAAAAGGCATATGTAGTACTATTAGTGTAAGCGGTACTTGTGCACAGAGCGTGCGGGCATCGTGCATGAGGACCGCCTCGTGTGTGACGGGAGCGAAGCTTACTCGGGGGAGGCTTCGCCTTGTGTGACGGGAGCGAAGCTTACTCGGGGGAGGCTTCGCCTTGTGTGACGGGAGCGAAGCTTACTCGGGGGAGGCTTTGCTTGTGTTGACGTCGTCGTCTGTGTGGCATTTTGTTTCTGACGTTATCTTTAGGTTTCGTAAGCAGTTTGCGGCGACGTGGAAGTGTGAGGTCTGCTCTGAGCCCCCCACGCTCGACGCTTTTCCTGGCGTCGTGCTTCCCTGGTCAGTGCAGTAAGCGCACGATGTGCAGCACACAGGCCGCTCCCGACAGAACAGGACGGGCAGAAAGGGGCGAGACTGCGCGGAGGAGGAAGAGCAGCGCTGTCGGCGTCCGCGAGGCGTGGGCAGGAGCACGCACGGCCACGCGAGAAGACCGCTGGGCTGTGGCGGCGGAAGCGAGGCTCGCTTCTGTGGTAGTTTTCTACTGGTATTTTCATGGTGGTGATATAGGAATTTATTTCTGATGTTATCTTCTAGGTTTTACAAGGAAGTACACAGCTGGTGTGAAGGCGCTGATGTTCATTCCAAGTGCACAGTGCATATTAAGAGGTTAATAGTTTATTTCATTTTGCTTTTTTTTTTTTTTTTTTTTTGGTAGAACTGGGGATTGACCTCAGGCCCTTGCGCTTGCCAGGGAAGCTTTTATTCCACAGAGCTATCCCCTAGGCCCAGAAATTTATAATAACATTTATTTATTTATTTATTTTAGGGAAGGGTCTCACTACTAAATGAGACTCATAGTGGTCCACCTGTTTACACCCCAGGAGCTGGGATTGCAGGTGCACACTACCATACCCAGTCTCAATTGCCATCTCAGTGAGCCCCAGGGATGGGGCAGGCAGGGGCAGGCCCTGGGATCAAAGCCCCGGCCCCTGCACCTGCTTGCAGGTGCTTTAATCTGATGAGCTGTTTGGTTGGCCCACATTTATTTCATCGGTATTTTACGTTCCTGTTAACTACACACTGTAGAGTACAATAAGAACCTCCAGGCAAAGCCGTAGGATCAGCAAGATGTCAAGTCTATCCTACAAAAGGGCAAGGAAAGCCAGAGACCCAGCTCACTGACTCAGTGCCTGCCTGGCACACACAAGGCCCTGAGTTGGATTCCCACTACCAAAAAAACCAAAACAACAAAAAAAAGGCCAGGAAAGCAAACACATGCTGTTGGCATAAGTCACGCACGTGCGTGGAGCACGCTGGTGTGTGTGTGCGCTGCCTTTGCTGTGGCAACGGAAGGACAGATTAGAGTGCTGCCGGCACTCTCATTGTAGCTTGTATAGACACTTATTGCTGGTGTTCTTCTCTAAATTCTTTTTTTTTTGACAGAATCAGGGATTGAACTCACTCCCTTGTGTTGGCCAGTGATGTGCTTTTCCAGATTTGGTACACCAGTAACCAATAGATGTTGAAAATTTTGATTTTTTTTTTATAAATACAGTAAATACTGAAAACTCAATACTTTTGTGACTTTTTCATTTCAGTTTTTGTTTAATATAGTAAAAGTCATAAAATTAAATTAATAATTCATCAATAGAAATATTTGTGAAAAATAAACGAGGGTCTGATAGACCCACATTTATTCATCTTGAAGACAAAATTGGTGTTACGCATGGAGGGCTCCACACCTTTCAGCGAGAAAACCAGAGTACTTGTGGCTGTGTTAGGAGTCTCACAGGCCCCAGGAGTGAGAGAGGACAAGGCATGTGCAGGGAGGAGGTCGCTCCCGTTGTGGGGACAGCCAGACACAGCCTCCAGAGCATGCAGCTGAGGAGGACCGGAAGGCTGGTCTCAGTGAGGAGCCCAGAGACCCTGAGTCGGGTGGTGATGGAAAGAGGCTGGGTTTCTTAGAATGCTCTTGGTGATGTCTTAAGTCACACAAGAGGAAGAGGTTGGTGCTGCAACCCCACAACACAAGCCCTGCAGGATTGGAAGACAGGCTTCCCCTCGGCCCTTTAAGGAAACACACGCTGCTGTGTTGGTGGGCTGGGCTCATTCACAGTTTTGTTTATGGCCTGACACAGAGGTCTGCTCAGCCCTGGCAGGGGTTGGTTGCTTCCTGAAGAGTGGGATGAGGTCTGGCCCTTTTCCTCAGAAAGGCCTTACATCTGGGACCTTCCTTCCTTCCTAACTTCCTTCCTTCCTTCTTTTTTTTTTTAGACATGGTCTCATTCTATAGTTCATACTGGCCTCAAACTCATCAGCAATCCCCTTGCCTCAGCCTCGAGCCATCTGGGAATCTTTAGGAGGGGAAGGGGCAGTGGGGGAGGAGAGAGCTGTCTTCACCAGAGGGCTCTCACTTTAGGAAGGTCCCAGAACACCGGACCAGCTGTGACCATGCACATGCTCCACAGCTCTAAGAAGAGCCTCCACTGAGGCAGCCTCGGGCACCACCGAGCCCTTGCTCCAAAGCAAAGGTCCCTCGGCCCTGCCAGCAAGTGCCAAGCCTACTTCCACAGACAGTTATGGTGATTAAATGAAAAACTGGATGTGATGCTGGCAGCTAGTCCAGGGCTGCGGGGTGTAGTCAGAGCAATATTCCTGGCCCTCCTGGGGTGGCCAGTGGCAGTCACAGTGCTGGCCCTCAGGGTCAGTCCAGACAGGTGTGGCCCTGGGCTTCTAACCTCAGCCCGTTCTTCCATCATGGCCTGTCCTGAGGAGCTACCACGGTAGGCGTGGTGGAGGAGGGGTCCTGGCAGCTTGGCTCTCTGCCCTTTCCCACCCAACAGTGGGGAAACTTGCAGGAAGGCTGTGACAAGGACCTCTCGGTCTTTCCTGCAGCCCATGGTCAGTTCTCCAGGGAAAGCAAAAAGGGATCTCCCCAGGCAGTGCCCAAAGGCTGAAGGGTTAAACTGATCTTGAAGTGTCACATGGAGTTGTGATCCTCAGGGACCTGTGAAGCACATCTCCCTGTCCTGTTTTAAGAACTGGAGATGACCCAGGACCACACAGGGCAGGAAGGAGTAGGCAGCTCCTCAGAGGGGCCCAAGCTTTACCTGCAGTGGCAGAGGGGGGCTCCTCTGGGTGACAGTTTAAAAACAGGGTTTTTTTCCCATTATAAAATTACTGCATGTCCTCATGGGAATTGTTTGCCTAACTTGCTGAGCTGTCACATGGCTTCAGATCTCATTATGGACATGGTGCGTAGATTCTGCAGGCAGCCTCCTAGGGTGCATTTCTGGGATGGGCTGTCCCCTGCATGGGGGTATGCATCCCCTCAGTCATGAGGTCTCTGTCTGCCGGCCTGGGGAGGGGACAAGGTCCCCAAAGCACTCGGCCCCGCCTGCTGAGGGCTGCTTGGATCCTCACTGGGCTGCAGCCCTGCCGCTCCTCCCGTGCTCCAGGTAGGGCTGGGTGTTCCTGCTGCCATTCCCTCGGAGTCTGACCACGTGATTATTAAAAGATGATGTCAGCAGGGGCTGGAGGGAGTCGCCTTAGCAGCTGACATCAGCAGCACTAACAGGACCCTCTGAGCACAAGCACAGCCTTCGTGCTGGACATGCTGGCACATCTGCAACCCCAGCACTCGGGATGCTGAGGCAGGAGGATTGCTGCAATTTTGAGGAGGCCAGCCTGGGCCTCGTAGTGAAACCCTATCTCAGAAAACAGAACAGCAAATAGTCTTTGGTTAGGAGACCGCCCTGTGGGTGCTGGGGCTCAGCCTGGCTGGGGAGGCAGGGAGAAAACAGCTAACAGGATGAGGCTGGGGTATGTGTGTGCTGAAGGGCTCAGGGAAAGGCCCTGGTGCACACAGAGGACAAAGGTTGAGGACAAGAATGCTTGGGACTTTGTGTGGCTTTGCCAGTCTCCTGCGACCACCAAGCCTGTCTTGATAGTCCATGGATATCCTTGTTACTGTAACCAATCTACTTTGTCCATTTTAAAAATAATTGGCTTTTTAAAAATTTCCAAGGTCTCTGGCTGGTTTCATCTTTAGGCCTATTCTTGTTTCTCATGGGCCCAGTGATATTAGTTCATTTCACCCCTCCCCCCATCTGTGTCTGCAACTTTGCCCCCACATGCTGTGGTCCTCTTCCTTCCCACTCTCTAGCAGTGTCTTGGAGGGGGCCAAGCGTGGTTCATCCAGTGCCTTGTCCTTCACGCTATGTGAGAAACCTGCTGGGTGATTCTCGGTTGTCTAACGCAGAAACTCACTCTGGTTTTGTCCAGAGCCTCTGGCTTTAAAAGGGAAGCCCCCCACAGGCCTCACAACACAGGAGGGGGCGGGGAAGGGCTCAGACTCCTGGGCGTGTCCCAGACTCCAGACACTGCACCCAGGGCCTAGGGCAGCTGCAGGCTCTGCCTGTTTCCCTGAGGTCCAGTCCCCTTTTTGGGAAAAGCCTTGCCCCCACCAATGTCCCCTCCTCCCGCCGCCTGCCAGTGCTGGCCTTGTCCCGAAATAGACACATTTCCCCACACCTGGGCCCCAGCTCTCCTGCTGTACTTCGGAGGAGCAGACATCTGACTCCCAGGCCAGAGCGTAGGTGTGGCTCTGCGATGGGTGGCACAGGGTCTCCAGAGCTGCTCCCTCCATGTTGGGGGTGGGGGTCATTATGCCTGCACAGTGCCTGCCAATGCTCAAGAGTCCCCTCCACCAGCACAGGTCCCTGAGCAGCCTCCTGCAAGAGAAGCCACTTGTCCTAGGCTGGCCTGCGGTGGGCTTGCAGCATCCATCCCAAATAAACTTGGTTCCAAACATGGGTGTCTCGGCATTGTCTGTGGCCAGGGCATAACTCAGCCCAGCAGACGCCAGCCCTGGGAGAGGGCTGCTGCCGTGAGAAAGTGGGGCTGAGGCCGCTGGCAAACTGGGTTAGGGCCTTGGGCACCCTTACACGGTGCCGAGACGTGGTAAAGCCTAAGCACGATGACTCATGTAGCAGATGGTGTGCAGAATGGCACGTGAGCCAAGTGGAAGAGGCTGGGAAGCTGCTCTGGCAGACAGTGCTGGTCACGAGCTGCCCTTCACAAGACACCACAAGGAAGGGTGGGCCAAGACACATTCCAGGCCTTCAAGCTGCACCAAGGCATACGGCGGCTCAGGAACACAGGACTCCAGAGTGCGTACTCCTCGGCACCCCTGGCAACATGGGGCCAGGATGACAGATTGGCATCGGGGACAGCGCCCACTAGTGCCCCTCTGCCATGGTGGTCACTGCTGGGGTCACAGTAGAGCACTTGGAGCCAAGATGCTGCGATCCACCGCGAGCTGGGGCCTGGGACATGGCCGACACCCGGAGGCAACTGGGCCGCAAGAGGCTTCCACGGCGAGAGCAAATGGCGGCCACAGAGCAGGGCTGTGTGACAACAGGACCCCTGGCAGGACGGGGACCAGATGGCACTAGCTGCCCTGCCATAGCGTCACTGCAGCCACCCCCTCTCTGTCCCCTGCTGGGTATGAGGCAGGGACCTTTCCGTTCCTGTTCCTGATCCCATCCCAGTGCTGAGTGTGCAGCGCTTTGCAGGGGTCCCGAGCACTGGTCTAGCTAGGCTCTAAGCCAGGACCGAGGCACTGGGCTACCTGGGCCAGGGGTGCATCCTGAGCTGGAAGGAGAGGGGACACTGGTGACAGGCGCTCCAGGCGGGAGACTGCGGATTGCTGAGTCCTAGAGGGCAGCCCTGCTCCTGGCCTGGGCCCTTGGTGGGCCATGAGGGGCACCACCTCTGCCAGGTGAACAGAGCCACCCTTGTCATGGTCCCCAACCACCACATGGCCTGCCTGGCGGATGTCCCACCGCCCACACTCTGCCACGTCAGACTCATTTCTGCACCCAGCTCCTGCTCAGACTCAATGCAGGGTGAAGCCACCACTGAGGCTGAAGTTTGGCCTAGGTCACAGAGGTGATGCCCACAGTAAGGTTGTGACAGAGAGCTCCCTACTGATGGAGTGCAGGCCTCATGCATGCCAGGCAGGCACCATCCAGACTGCATTCCTAGCTCTGTTGACTTTGAAATAGGGTCTCTAAGTTGCCTTAGCGAAATTGGATGGCCATGGTGGCCAGCTGACAAGAGGCCTCTTTGAAGGTTCCCAGGAGGCTGTGCTCAGGCCCAGGTGTGGCCACAGGGTTGAGGAGGGCGAGGAGACCAGCTGATAGCCTCCTGGCCTCACCTGCCCTGGGGCAGGCTCATACATCAAGGGTGATTGGCAGCGAGCAGGACTGGGCAGATGGGCAGATGCAGAGAACAAGCATGGGAATGGACAGATCTGCAGAGTGGAGGTTTAATAGGAAAGTCCCCTCGGTGGCCCGTGCCGGGATCCCAGGCTGGAGCTCCCAGTCTGGTACCTCTTCTGGTGGGAGAGGCCCTGATAGCACCAGCACCACCTTCCCTGGGTGGCTGCACTGCCGCCAGGACAGGCCATGCGGCCTTATCGCCTCTCGGGCTTGGACCCCAGGTTTCTGCTGGTGTGGAAGGCCCTCTCTGGGGTGCCCATCCTTTCCTTCTGTCTCCTGCCCCATGCTGAGGGAGCATCTGCATGTCCCTCTGCCAGGGCCCCACAGACTGCCAAGCCCAGAGGCAGGGCTCTTGGGAGATGCGCTTCAGACGGTGCAGCCTGGGCCTCCAGGAGACGTAAGGCACAGTGTGGTGGACGCCGAGGGACTGGCTCTGTGGCTGTTTCCCCAGGGCAATGCCCAGCAGGTGCTGGCATCCAGGGCTAGGCACGGCTGACAGTGTTGCGACAGGAGGTGTGGCAGGTGCCGACCAGCCCAGGGCCAGCAGTGCAAGAGAGCTGGGGCGGGCAGGCCCAGTTGCCAGGGCCTCCGCTGGACACAGGGTCCCTCTCCCCAAGCCCAGGCCCGGGAGGGCCACAGCAGGGGCTCATGGGCCCGGGCTGAGCTCGTGGCCAGAGCCGAGGCACAGTCATGGCGGCCCGGACCACTGAAGGCACAATTGTGGTGTCTGGGAGGTCGAAGGTCGGCGCCCCCATTGGGGCTAGGCGGACACATTGACGTCCCTGAGAGAGATGGCGCTACCGGGGCCCTCGTCCCCGAGCAGCAGTGCTGGCGAGTCTGAGTCCCTGTCTGCCCCCACACTGACGGGCTCCGTGCTGGGCTCTGTGCTGGGCCCCAGGCCCTGGGACAGGATCTGCTGGATAGTTCTGCGCAGGTTGGGGTGTAGCCGGCCCTGCGTCTGGTAGAAGACCTCCAGTGCGAAGGACTTGAGAGCACCGGTGCAGAGGTCCTCGTACAGTGGGATGGTGTACATACGTGACATCTGTGGGGTGGGTCTGGTCACATGGCAGCCCTGCAGTGGCTGCCCAGCCTGGATGCACGTGGTGGCAGGGTCCACCCTCCACCCTGATCCAGTGCCCCACTCTGCACCACTCCAGAGGGCCCATCTCTGGGAAGCCCAGGTGGGAGGGGCACAGGGGCACCCCAGGCTGAGGCCCAGGCAGCAGCCATACCTGGCTCTCCAGGAAGCGCCGGACCCTGTGCAGGTCAGGGTAGTAGTAGTTGCGAACCACGATCTGCAGCCAGCGGATGCGGATCTCAGCATTCATCGAGTCCAGCAGGGAGGAATAGCACCTGGACAGGCTCATCACCACCTCTGTGGGGCAGCAGGCAGGTCAGGGCTGGGCCAGCACCGTGTTCCCTCTTGGGCCACCCAGAAGGCTGTGCGACCCACCCTGGGGCAGTGGAGACCCATCCAGGAGCCGGTCCAAGAAGAGAGCCGTCTGGAAGGTCCTCCACTTGGAGATGTCGATGGCACTGGCCAAGGCAGCTGCCTGGTCCAGGGGCTCCGCAGTCCACAGCTGGAACAGGGCCTCTACAGGCCGGGTCAGGCTGGACCCTTGAGATAGGTCTGGCTCAGCCAGTGGGGGGCCCGTGGCATTGAGCCAGCGCTCAAACTCCAGCCCTGCAGGGAGAGGTCATGGCCTGGCTGGGGAGGTGCTGCCGGCAGCCTGTCCCAGTGATCGTGGGCACAATACATCCCTGGGCAGTTCTGGTTCCAGGGCCCAGAACCCCAGGAGCCTATGTTTCACGGCAGCTGGGGTCAGATCCAGCCAGTGTTTGCCACTTGGAGCCACTGGAGAGGCTTCTGGGAAGGACAGAGGAGCCAGGGGCTTGAGCTGTGACCGAGGGATGCCCAGCCCTCCTCCTCCCCTGGCTGTCAGTGGGAACCTGTACCCCAACCTTGTGCAGTCATGGGGGGGGGACAGAGAAAGACATGCCTATTCTCAGTGAGGACACCTGGCAGGTATGGGTGCAGATTCTGCCACCTCCCGAGTGCCCACCCATCTTCTAAACCCTCTTGGTCCCACCTCACGGTCTGCCCTCCAGGGAAGCGGTTTCTCCTGGCCTTGGGCCTTTAGTCTCTTCCTCCATCCCTAAGCCCTCAGAGTGGCCCTCAGGGGTATCATGTGAACAGGACCCACAGGCTACAGCTGGCTCCACCCCGTGATCTAGCCTCAGGCCCTGTGCACACTGCCCCTACTATCCTTCCCTATTGCCTGTAGCACTTGGCCTAATCAGCAAGCAAAGTGCCTGCACTGGGCTGGGCGCTGTCCTCCGCTCCACTGGCTGGTGGCCCAGCCCAGGGCTCACCAGGTCTGAACAGGTGCAGGAGGGGCCCTCCTCCCAGGGACAGCAGGAGTCCGGGCAGCAGAGGCCCCCATCACACACCAGGCAGGGCCAGCCTTACCTGCCCGGCAGTCCACACTCTGCTCCTTCAGCTCTGGGAAAAAACTGAGGAAGGAGTCCAGCAGGTCCTGGGCCACCACGCTGGTGAACTTGTACTTCTCCACGTAGGCCTGTGTGACAGGGGTGGGGACTCAGCTGGCGTGGAGGACTGGCACCCTTGTCCCTTAGTTCCTGTTGTGGAGCTCAGATGAGAAGGTGGGCAAGGGATGGGGCAGCACCCCAGTGTGCCAGGTCCACGCCAAGGTGGGCACCTCACCTTGGGAGAGAAGGGCAGGCGGCTGTGGGGCTGAATGCTCACCCGGAGGAACTCGTCAAAGTGCTGGGGGTCTCCGCAGAGCTGCGACAGGTAGTACACGAAGCAGTAGCCCTTCTCATAGGTGAACAGGTTCATCAGGTGGCTGGGGTTCACTCCTGTGAATGGGGAAGCACCCCATTTGCCTGCCTCTCCAACCTTCAGGCCCTGCAGGGTGGCCTGACCTGGCGAGCAGGCAGGGTGCAGGGCCTCTGTCCTCACACAGCTGCATAACCGGTGACTTCCACGCCACGCTGGCAGTGCTCAGAGCCCACAAAGCAGCGGCAGGCAGGGGAGCCTGTGACACTCGGCTGGGGACACCCAGCCCGGCCTCACCAGGACTCAGTCAAGTTGGAGGAGAGACCCAGCCAGAGCAGGCAAAAGTCAGGCAAGGTGGCACTGAGGGCAGCACCTCGTCATCGCAGGGCACACGGTACCTGGCTCCAACTTGACCTGCAGCTTGCTGACGGGGCTGTCCTCCCCGAGAAGCCTCATCTGCCTATGCAGGGCGTCCAGGCGGAAGGCCGTCTCCAGGCAGGTGAAGGCAGCGCCTGTGTGGGTGTTGGGTCAGAGGGGCGGGGCCGGGAGCAGTCCCTGGGGGCGGTCCTTGCTCGGGCCTCAGGCCCTGAATGCCCACCCGCTGTACCGTAGGTCTCCGTGGTGATGCGGCGCTGTGCATAGGTGGCCAGGCCCTCGCTCAGCCACATCTCCTCCCACGTAGCGTTGGTGACGGCATTGCCAAACCAGCTGTGCGCCACCTCGTGGATGACATCGATGACCAGGAACTCGTCGCTCTCCAGGATGGAGGAGATGATGAAGGTGAGGCAGGGGTTCTCCATGGCCACGATGGGGAAGGAGGGCGGCAGGAAGACAATGTCATACCTGTGCCGTGGGTGTGGGTGGCTGAGGGTGCAGTCTGGGTGCCAATCCCCCAGCCCCTCCACCCAGGCTGCAGCCTCACCCTACAGGGGGTATCACTTCCTCCCCACGGGATGGGCATAGGACACCAAGGGGGCAGACAAGAGGCTCCTCTGTGGCCCCACTTCCGCCTCTGCAGGGAGGGATATGCCCTCTGGCCCCCATGGTGCAGCCGGCCAGGGCTGCCTGGGGACTGTGCATACCTGCCCCACATGTACGGCCCGTACAGCCGCTCAGCCGCACTCAGCCACTGCTCCACGGCGCCTGACAGCTTGTTGGTGGCTGTGGGTAGGAGGCATGGCTCGGCCCACACACGGCTCCTGCCATAGGGGAGAGGGAGGGCTGTGGCTGACCAGCCAGGCCTTTCTCTTACCTCCAAGGCCATCCCCTACCTCACCTGGCCCAGCTGCCCATCCCTCACATCACCCTGACAGGCTGATGCTGGCCCTTCCCACAGCAGGAGGGGCTATGCTCTGAACGGCTCTGTCCATCTGGTCTCCAGGCTACTCAGGGCCTGGAGGTGAAGGGCAGCCAGCAGTGGTGGCACTGGGGAGGGTAGGCAGAACGGGGCTGATCCTGGGTAAGGCAGCTACGTGGGCTCCCGGCCTCGGCCACCAGGCAGCAGGAAGTGTTACCTGGGCCCGATGTCTGCTGGCTTGAGGTCTCCAGCCACGAGGGCTACGAGGTAGGCGGGAACAGGGTGCTCCATGTGGAAGTGGTAGACGCCTTCTTCCTCCACAAATGTGCTCTGGGTGGCACTCATCAGCACCTGTACCCCCAAGGGGGCCTGCAAGGGCGCAGGACTGAGGCCTAGGAGGTGGGTGCCACTTCCTAGTATAGAGCCTCACACTCCCAGCAGGGCCCACAAAACTCAGACCAGAGAACTCTAGGTCCCACTGGATGAGGGTCTTTTGTCCAATCAAAAAGCCCCCCATGAAACCCAAATCCCCAAGGTCCCCACCAGGAATCCTGTAGCTCTTGAGGCCCCTTGCCAATTCTCCCTTGTCCCCCAGGGGCCTCAGCATGGCCTGGACCCTGTCTCTGGCAGGCCTGGCAGGCAGCTGTCCACATGACAGGGCGGTAGGGAGAGGCAGTGGCATGGCTGCTGACCTTGACCACAGCAGAGTAGGTGCACTTGACAGCAGGCGTGTCGAAGCAGGGGAAGAAGGAGCGGTTGCACACCGAGTGGCCCTGGGTGAAGACGAAGGGCTTGGCATTTCCATAGGTCAGCTCGGGGTCCAACCACCAGATCTGTGGACAGGGAGGAACCAGCATATGGTCACTCGGCTCAGAGCTCTCAGCCTAGAGCCTGAGGCAGTGGTGGGAAAGGAAGGCCGCAGGGTGCTGGCCTGCCTGTCTTGTGAAGCTCGTCTTGGGCTCGTTTCATCCCACAGCTACAGTTGCTCTCATCCTCCCTGCCTGCCTGGTGTCCTGTGGGTATTGAGTGGGGGCAGACTTGACCCAGACAGTGGCCTGGGAAAACACAAGGGCCAGCCAGGGCATCTCTCAGCTGGGCTGGGGAGAAGAGGAAAATGCCCATTGCAGCATTATCTGAGGTTCCAAAGAGAACTGAGGCACAGGTGCAACACGCAGGATGCACAGGCCACAGCCTGCAGCCAGCCTCGGCCAGGAGCATGGAGACGTGGGAACCAGAGCTTCAGGTGAGTCAGCCCATGCTCTGGGCCAGTCTCAGGCCAGGGCGCACAGGCAGGCAGACAGGAGCAGCCTGGGAGGTGCTGACCCAAGCCATGGATGCTGAGCCTTTCTGTGCCCTAGATATCAGGCAGGGCTCCACCCTGGCTTAGGACTGGAAGCCTTGTCCCTGCCCACCCTGCCCTGTGCTGGGACAATGTGATTGCTGAAGCAAATCAAGCTGTTCTGGCCATTCTGGTGACCAGGTGCACACAGGACACAGAGAAAGATGCCCCCAACACCTCAGGTCTCTTCCAAGAGTGGGTAAGCCTCCATAAAGACTGACCACCACCTGGAGACGACAAAGCCAGGATCAGCAAGCTGCTGCATGGGGGCTCCAGACCCAGAGAGCCACCTGCCTCATAGACCCTCCATCCAGGTGGATCCCAGAGCAGGCCTCCCTGTACACCTGACCAGATGCCTGCTAGTGTTTGTGGCTCTCTTCCAAACTTCCTGTTGGCTGCCCTGTCCCTGTCCCCTGACCATAATAGGCCCATAAATGTGCCTTGCTTTTCTTTTGGACACAGGACTGCCTGGTGAGCTTTTTCCAAAAACAGCCCCTGGGCCTACTTTAGCACACTGGGCTCTGTGGGCCTGGAACTCAGAACCCAGAACCTGTGTGGAGGAGTGGGTCTGCAGCAGGATAGACCCACCAACCCCTGGAGCCCAGCTCCCGCCTTCCTAACAGCCCTCAATGTCTCCCACTTCCCTGTATCCACCCCTTGGCCTCAGAGGGCTGCCTGCCTTGTTGAACCACTGAGGACCACAGTCCCCCTTAGAATGAAGGGCTGAGCCTGCCCCAGAGGGGTCATCAGCCTCTGGCAGGGTGGGGGGGCACCCTTGATACCCAAGGGAGAAGGAACAAGTATAGGGGACACTGCAGAGCAGGAGGAAAGCTACACTTGTTGTGGGGGTGCAGGTCTAGGGTGAAGGTCAGTGGACCCCAGAGTCTGCAGCACCCTAAACTGCTTGTGGCAGGCCACCCAGAAACCAGCAGCTGGCCCCCCAACACCCCTTGCTCTCCTGGCTCATGGACATGATACAAACTCCGCAGTGCTCATATGCAGCAGGGGCATCTGAAGTCAGAGGGCACTTTCTGTTAGTGGCCAGCTCTTGTCTTTTGTCTACCAATCCCACAGCCATTCAGTGTGGACTGGGGCCAGGACAGCAGGAGGCAGGTCCTCCGAGTCCAAAGCCAGTTGTCACAGCGTATAGCTGCCCTTCCCACCATGCCAGCTGTGAAAAGCCCAAGAGCAGGGCTGCTCTTGCTCCTTGGCCCTATCTGGAGCCTGGTTCTGGCCTTGGCCCCACCATTCTGCTGTGGGGAGAACAGACATGTGGGGTGCAAGTTCACAGCGGGGGTCAGGAAGGCTCCTAAGTTCTCAGTTGGTATATTAGGTGGCACCCAGGTAGGGCCCTGTAGCTGGCACAACCATGGGGGCTCTGGGAAGAAGTGAGGCAGCAAGACCTGCCCAGGGTTCCTGAGGAAGCTGTGAACCTGGCCTGGACCCTTCTTGTCCAGATGTCACCCTGGCCCTCGGTGGCTCCTGGTCTGTCCACTTGGGTAACTTGGGCAATGCTCATCACAGGGGTTCAGAGTTCTATGTGTGTTTGGTATGTGTGCTGGGTGTCATATGTGTGCTGCCTGTGCAGCCTGAGGACCCAGCACGGCCTTCTATGCTTGAGCAATAAAAGGCCCTGCTGCATCCTGCAGGCCACACCAGGGCTGGGAGCTGCAGTCCCCGCTCTGGGCCACCCAGCTCTCTAGAGGGGCCTCTGAGATGGTGGTGCTGTACCCAGAACCCTGCAGAGCCTACTGTCTGGAACTGTAAGGCTCATGAAACCCACACCTGTCAGTCCAGCTGGAGGAGCCCAAAGCCAAGCCCCTCTATCTGGCCCCTCTCCTAATTTCCACTGGAGCTCCCTGTTCATGAGTCCATTCCAGAGAACAAACTGGCTGCCCACAGCCCTCTGAAGCCTGTGGCACAAGGAGAACACATGCAGCTGACAGACATACTTGGCCTACCTGTCAACAGCCAGCTTCTGCAGATGTACAACTGGGCAGGTGCCCACCAGAAAGTGCTCTTGTGGGCAGAACGTCCCAACCGGAGGGTTCCCTGTGTGTCCTCTGTCCCTTGCCCTGCTGCCCACAGGACCTGTACCCAGGGCTCCACCCAGAGTTCCTAAGGGCACACAGGTGACAGCTGGGAAGCACAGGTCACCTGGGCAGGGCTGCAGGTGCAGGCTGCCCCTGTGTCCTCCGCGGGTGCCTCAGGTGTAGGCTCTAGATGACTGTCCCCGGCCTGACCACGCGGCCAGTCCCACATACCACCCACAACCCTACGTCCATCTGGGCTAGACTCACGGCGGGGGCATCGGTCGAGGTGTAGCGCAGGATGACCTGGAAGGGCTGGTGAGCCTGCAGCTCAGGCGGCAGCGTGACTGTAAGCGACGAGCCATAGTCGGTGAACGGGTCCAACCTGAAGGCCAGCGGGCAGCAGGCGGGCTCTGCACCGGGTGTCTCGGGGAAGGCGGGCAGAGGGGGCGGCTGGGGCCCAGTCCCAGGGGTGGGGAAGGCGAAGGCGCAGGGCGTCTCGGCGACGGGGGCGCGGCGGAAGGCGGCCGAGTGCAGGCGCAGGGCCGGGTGCGCATCGAGCACGAGCGCGCGGGGCGCGGGCCGCAGCGCGCACAGCTCGAGCACCAGGCAGCCGGCCAGCTCGCGCGCCTCGGGCCGCAACTCCAGGCCCAGCTGCAGGTGGCGGAGGCGGAAGAGCTGCGCGCTGGAGGCCGAGGCCACGTCCAGGGCGGGCGGCGGCTCGGGCGGCGGGCGGGCGGGCGCGGCCTCAGCGCCCGGCGCCTTGCGGCAGCAGCACTGCCCCGCCATGGCCGGGCGCTAGGTGAAATCCATGGGCGGCGGCCTCGCGGGGCCGCGGGCGAGGGGCGCCGGACGGTGGCGGCGGCGGCGGCGGCGGCGGCGGCGGCGGCGGCGGCGGGGCGCGGGCACAACAGGAAGTCGCGCCGGGTGCCGCCCGGCCCGGCCCTGCTCCTTGCGCCGCCCCGCTCGGGCTGGGCTGTGGCCGCCGGGGGCGCTGTGCGCAGGCCGGGCTGGGCGCCCGCAGGGAGGGACGGGCCTGAGTGATGAGAGCCTGGGCGCTGTGATCCTGAGCTCAGCGCACACCCGCACGCTCCGTGCACAGCCAGAGCTTGTGCGCCCGCGTGGCGGACCGGCGCCGGGACGCTCTGAGCTGGGGCGCTGTGATTGGGGGTGCCGCGGGCGGGGGTTGGGGCGGTGCACGAGTGCTGATTGAGGCGCTATGATCTGGGTGCTGTGCACAGTGTAGCCAGGACCCAGGCTCCGGAGGGGAAGTTGTAAGGCTGTGAGCTGGGGTGCTGTGATCGGGGACGACGAGCCGGAAGGGCTGGGCAAGAGGCTAAAATGCTGTTGCGCTCGGTCGGGGGTGGGGGTCAGGGTTTAGCGCCCATCCCAATCCCGCGCTCTCACGTCCTATCTGGCCTGCTCCGGCGAGGCCGGGAGAAGGCATCCCTGATCCCTCTGGGACGCTGCTGACCTGGGCAACACTGGGAGGGTAGAGCGCCAGAAAGGCTGGGCTGCATCTTGTGCCACCTGGGCCATAGTGCAGCGCTGACTCTGGGCCTTGGGCTCTGATCCTATCTCGGTGATGGGTTTGGGAGCTTGAGGCTGTCCTGCCAGACTCAGCAGTCCCGTGTATGCCTCCCATTTAGGTTGGGGCGAAGTGCAAGGCTGTCGGTTCCATCCAGATCTTGTGTCTGCTTGTCCTGGTAGTGGGGAGAAGTGTAGCAGACAGTGCAGGCAGGAAACTTCCATCATGGGAAATTGTACGTAGCGCTGTGGACAAGGTGGGAATGGACTGTTTTGGCACCACATTCCATGCTGCAGGCCAGGCTGGCACTGCCCAGGCTGCACTTGGGGGCGATTGGCTGCAGAGCACTGGGATGGGTCCCATCTTCGCACTGCGCGAGGAGGCTTTGGTAGCTGGGGTGACTGCAGTGTCATGCCTGGGTGTTGCTAGCTGTCTGGACTCAGTCTCCCCCCAGTACCGTGTGTTATCCTGTTCTCCATCCCTGGGTGAGATGGCAAGCAAGGTTAGGAGGGAGCTAGTCCTGAGCAGGCGTGAGCATCACTCCAGGCTGCCACATGCCCTCTTCAATGGAGGAAATGGCCTCGCTCATGGAGGCCCCACTCCGTACTCCACTGCTCACGCAGCGCCTCCGAGAGGGGATCAGTCCAGTATCTGAGACTCAGGAGGAAAGAGAACCGGTCCACCTGCTGCCTTGGTGTGGCCAGTCCACCTTTGCTGGCCTTTCTGCTGTGGAGTATGGAGTCCTGTTACCTGGACCCCAGCTGGATTCAGGTTGCAGAGGTTGGGGCTCCCACTGGAGATCCCTAGGCGCCTCCTTGTGGCCAATTTTGCAGCCACAGGGGTGAACTGCAGTCTTCTCCACTCCCCACCTCCACCGTGGTGAGAGCCGGGCCTGCACAGTTGCCAACACAATGTCCGCAGATAGCACAAAGCCACTCACACAATGGAGTTGGCCCACCAGGCACCCTTGTGGCCCTGGAAGGCCCCAGCGCAGGGCAACCTGCGAACCCCAGAGGTGGCCACAGCGCTGTTGGTGCTCACCTCTGCTCCCTTGTGCTGTACCCTCTGATGGTGGGAGTCAGTGCTGGGCCCATGGTTGCGAGTCCTGGGTTTCTCCTGAAAGAATTTTCAGTCCAGCCTTTTGATAACCAGAGCCAGAAGTAGCTCTGACAGCCACCTGCACCCCAACTTTCTAATGCATAGAAGGGACACCCCAACTCACCTATGCTGATGCCAGGGGTATAGAATAGTTTCAACTACTAGAAGGTGGGCACTGAGATGGGTAGAGTACCAGTGTGCTGGGAGGAGAGCAGGGACTTCAGAAAGAAGTTGGGTTCCATGTAGGGCTATGTTGTTCTGGGACAGATCCTAGGCAGAACTGGCCCCTGATGGGGCCCAATGACTGATCTGACCTTCCAGGGGCAGTGGGACTTTAAGCTATATGGTGGAATATAACAAATACTGATTGTAGCACTTTATTCATTGCCTTAAATATATTCTCTGTATTAACCCATGACATTATAATCCACACACATCACCCACTTTCCTTTGCTCATTTCCCATTGTCTTATTCAATGGGTGTGGGTGGTGACTAATTTTCCAAGAGTCTGAAGGCCCAAGACGTCTAAGGTAGGCTGTGCCTGAACTACAGGAGGGGATGGGCTCCACCCTCCACGCCAGGGGAGGCCTAGCACATGGCTGGCGTGATGGTTAGATGTGTGATGTGGGCACCAAGTTGTTAACAGGCAAGGTAAAGTGGGGGATTGGACTGACACTTGCTGCCCGACTGCAGCTTTGGGAAGGGGCCACGGATGAGGTCTGGGTGGCTGCAGCAGCTGCTGGCGCTCCCCAGGTCTACAGCCTGGCCTCATTTGTCCTTGGCTCTCCCAACTTCTAGTCTCTTCGTGAACGTTCTCTCCTGTGGCTTATTTGGCCAAAACGTGGTGGGCAGAACTGGCCTCTGGTGGGTGCCACAGGTCCCTACAGCTGCACTGCCAACCGGACCGAGAAGTGACCCCGCCAAGCTGCGCTGCTGCAAGAGGAGGCTTGAGGGAGAAGCGGAGTCTCATCGTGGCCGCGAGGACGGAGGGTCAGATGTCCCTTCAGCTGCGGCGTAGGCTCGTGTCGCTGCTACAAGGATTGTGGCAATGCCAGGGCAGAACAGGGCGGTTCACTGGGGTCGTGGGTCCCCAGTGCGGTGGCCGGCCGACTCCCGGGGCAGCAGCGCCTGGGCCTGCAGGGTCTGCTCGTACTTTTGGAGCTGAGACCAAAAACCCGGATTGGGTTCGGCTACCGGACGGGCGTTCTTCACTGTCTGCAGGTGAGGGGCAAAGGAAAGGCAGTGGCAGCGCCCCGACTTCACCCGAGCACCCCGCCCCTCCTAGCAGGCCTTCTCCTAGGAGTGGTCAGCCCTCCAGGAAGTCCCGCCTCCACATAGGCCCCGCCCCCGGAAGCGCCTACCTGAAACGCCAGCTCCAGACTGAGGCCCCGGTGTCGCATTAGGTAGGCGGTGCAGACGGCGGCGGAGCGGCTGCGGCCGTTCTTGCAGTAGACAAGACAGGCGCCGCCGGCACGCACGGCGGCTTCCATCGCGGCACAGGTGGGCTCCAAGTGCGCCAATAAGTCCTCAGCCGGGTCGTCGAACACGGGCACGCGCAGCTCGGCCACCCCGGGCGCGCGCGGGCCAGGCTGCTGGCGGGAGACGTTGACGCATAGAGTGACGCCCGCGTGCGTCAGCTGCTCTGTGGCACCCGCGGCTCGCGCGCTCCCGAGGAAGAGCGCGGGGGCGATGCGCACGAACGTGTGTGGTGCGGCCCCGCGCCGGTCGGCTCCGCCCGGGCCCATCGCTAGAGCCTCAGGATTCTCCGGGGGGTGATGCTCGGCTGGGGTGCCGCCCCATTGGCTGGGCTTGGCGGTTGGAGCTCCTGATTGGTCGCGGCTGGCCGGTGCCCCTGACGCAAGGCCCTGGGCGGAAGTCTCGGCGCTCCCGGTGCGGGGGAGCCTTCGGCCACGGAGAGCTGCGAGGGCGACGGGAGTAGGCCGCGCCGGGTGTGGACGTGTGGGGCGCCCCGAGGGCTGTGTAAATTTGTGACGGCGCTAGACCTTTTGTTACCTGCTTCCTTGGAACAGTGCCTTTTGTCATTCCCTTTTTACTGTAAAATATGCCTCCTATGAAATAAAACGAACGTTTTCATCTCTTGTTCATAGACCAGGACTTACTCGGTGTTTGTTTTCCTTAATTTCTAGGGCTAGCACTGTAACTTTAAAAAATCTTATTTAGATGCAGTTAACGTTCATGAAATTCACGTTTCAGAAGATGCCTTCAATCGATATTTTTCATAGTGGTTTTCGGGGAATAGAGAAAAAGCAGCTGTTTCCTGGCCCTACAGAAATATAGTTAATTGCAGTTCCAGCTTCATTCTGGTGGTAATAAAAGTTTGATTCATTTACAGCCTTAAGATTTGCAGTCATTCCATCAAAATTAATCTCTGTGAGCCCTACACCTCAACCTAGCCTTGTCAGATCTCACTGAATTGTGCCTGCAGTGCCCCTTGGAGATCGTAAGCCTGCCCTCACCTGCAGCCTCCAAGCATTGGCAGTTCTGAGGTTTTTACTGCAAACTGGGCGCCCTCCTGAGCTGCACACCCAGAGGTCTGCAGTTGGCCTACTGGCGCTTCTGCTTGCTCCCTCCAGGTGCCAGACAAACAGCCTCGAACCTCTGGGGTGAGTGGCTGGGGGGCGGGGCAGAGGCGTTTCCAGGGAAACTGGACGCGCGCTCTACCGGACTGGGCGCTAGCCCAGGCTCGGCGCCGTTGGGATTGGAAGCGGGTACTGGAGGAACTGGGGAAGGGGCTCACCTGAGCCGGTTGCACTGGAGACGATCCTGAGGCTCCTTGATCCTTTGCAGGATTTCTGATCATAGTGGTCCCAGGCTTTGTCTCCAGGGTGGAAGGGGACAGGCATGGAAAGAGATCCTTCCTTGGCCAGTCTGGACTACAGCTCCAGAGGCCCAGTGGAGGAGCAGGACGGCCAGCCTTTCGCTGTGGAGGATCCCGGGCACCTGGACAGCTTCCGCCTCATCACTGCAAGGTGCAGGGACCCTCAGTCAAGAATGTCACCCTGACCAGAGGCCTCAAGTGGCCGGGATGCACCCTTGGGGCAGGTGGAACAATTGCTAAGAGTTACTTATGTTCCCTAGAACCCCTAACTCAGGAGAGCTAGAAAAGTGTACACATTGCCCCAATCACCACTGAAGGCAGTACAGCAGATAATGGGAGCCTCATGTGACAGCCCTTCTAGTCCCACGCTGCTCCTCCCTGCAGACATCCTAGCAGCAGACAGGAATAGCTCCTAGGGAGTTTCACTGCTGCAGGGTTGAGAGTAAGCACTACTGTGGGCATGGTGTGCATGCCTGTACAGTCAGCTCTCTGTAGGTGAGGTGGAGGCCAGCCTGGCTACATAGTGAGTACAAGGCCCAGCCTGGACAGCAGAGTGAGATCCTGTCTTAAAAAACCTAAACCCAAACCCAAAATCCTTTAAAAAAAAAAAAAAATCCAAAAGTCCATTCTATTCCCACTGTGTGGTATCTTTCTCCTTTGTTAATGTTAGGTTTTTTTTTTTTTTTTTTTTAATGTTAGTTTTCTGAAGTCAGTTAATTGGGTCGGGGAGGTGGCTCAGTGGAATACATGCTTCCCTGGCAAGTGCAAGGACCTGGGTTCAATCCCTGGTTCCACCAAAAAAAAGTCAGTAACAATCCCATGGGAAAAAAAAAAAAAAGAATTACAAGTCTGAGTTTTTCCCGGCTGCTAAAAAGCCAGGCAGCTTGAGTGGCATAAGAAACAAAATTACACCCTTGGTTTTGTGCAGGCAGCTGGCAGCTCCTTTCTCCTGTGCTGGCAGTGGGTCCTCTTCTTATGCGCAGCGTCAGTCAGGTCGCTCCTGCCTCTCCTTGTTCAAATGTCCCCTCCCTGTACAGACACAGGCTGTGCTAACCCAGGGCCTGAGTTAGGTCTTTCTGCATTGAGCCGCAGCGGTCTCACTTTATCTCTGTAAGGACCAGTCTCCACTTATGATTAACTTGTAGGTCACTGTGGGTTAGGGCTCCAACACGGTTTCAAGGGGAATAAAATTCAACCCATAACAGGTAAGTAATAGAAAGAAAACCCAAAGAAAC
>PVKA01012410.1:0-57876 GCA_004027165.1 Ctenomys sociabilis
ACACACACACACACACACACACACACACACACACACACACACACACACACACAAAAACTAACTAATAAAAACCTGAGTAACCAATCACTATAGACAACTTTTTATATATACAAGTTTATAGTTTATTTATAGTTTTCTTCTTTTTTGTGATGTTTGCATGTTTCTATAGTTATTAATTATGTAATCCAGAAAAATTTAAGTATTTACATTGATTAAGACTTCTGGTTTTAGGGCTGGCCAAACAGCTCAGCAGATTAAAGCGCTTGCTTAGGCGGATGCTGTGATGCGGGAGTGGGGTGTGGGGGGTGGTGGGGTTGGTGGGGGTTAGGGGTCGATCCCCGGTGTGCGATAGATTGGGCATGGGGTGCGCACCTGAACACAGGCCGACCACTAGAGTCCAGTCTGTGTAGGGAGACCCTGTAGACGCTGCGGATGCTGTACTAAAATACTAAATAAATGAATAAATAGTCTAGACTTTGCTGTGGTTTGCGTCTGTAGGTCTCCCCAAAGCCTCAGGCCGTCGCAGGGGAGTGGGCCTCTCACAAGTGCAGAGTGTGCGGTTTGTGATTGGTTCAGCCTAGGGGTCTAAGTGACACAGGGAAGTAAAGCTCGCGACCAGTCCTGGATGAGTTCGTGTTCTCCACAACCTAAAAATTAGTATTAGGAACAAACGGAGGTCGAGGATAAGACTTTATTGGAAAGAAAAGCTTCTGTCGGAGAGGGACAGGGGAAGCTATCTCTTCTAGGGACTTTTATAGTGTAAACCATGCCGGGCCAAGGTAGAGAAGGGGGTCTCGCTTAGGTGGAAGTGGGGTGGGACAAAACTATGGTCAACCAATGGGATTACAAGCACCATTGCTTGGGTAATGTTGATTAGACCCAGGACCAAATGGGGAAGTGAGTCACGTTGAGGGGCATGAATACTGATGGGGGTCTCTTCCCCTTGGGGGTTGGGCTAATGATTCACTTGGGTCTTTTCAGGTGATCGCTACCTATTTAGAATATCAATCCCAGGTGCTGCTCCTTTTAGCATTTGTTTGGCCTTTAGGGCCCGTTCGCAGCAGGAGCCTCCCTCCCTCCCAGAATTGCAGACATCTTGTCTCCTGTATTATCTCCTTTGAGAGCCTGACCCTGTCTGACTGCCTACAATATTTCCAGCTAACTGGGCTGCCTACAACACAAGCGCTGGACTACACCAGCGACAGCGTGGGTGGCCTGCGCACAATACCAGAGGGAAGAGGAGGCTTGCTCTGCATCTCGCTTGCTGCTTCCGGTCTTCTGCCACCATGACTCGTCGCCCCTCTGCTCCAAGCTGGCCTGGAGCCAGCTGACTAGGGACTGACATGGCTACAACTATGCACTTAGTAAATCTTTCCCTTTTTAAATTTTGGTGTCAGGTATTTTTTTCCCAGCAATAAGAGTAAAGAAACTAAGATAGGCTTAGATTCAGAAATCCTATTTAAATCCTACCCATGACTTCCTAGCTTATAAATTTGAGCAAATTACTTAAATTATTTTTTGTTTCATTTTTCTTTTCTAAAAATGAGCATGATCATAGTATCTATCTTGTGGGGTTATTGTGGGGATTAAATGAATTTATATATTTAGAATAATCCCTAGTACATACAAGTGTTTGATAAGAGTAACAAATATGAGTACTACTAGTTGTACTTATCAAGGTTCTTAATTGTAAGTGATAGAAGACTCTGGCAAGCGGTTTATTGAACAGCTACTGGACACTTACAAAAGCAGGGCTGTATCTGGAGAACTTGAGTGAAGACTCAAAAGACAGACCCCAATTATGCCTTATTACTGGTCCTGGTGAGACAGTCACTGACACAACACCCACATCAGCACCCTTTGGTTTTGAAAGTCCAGCCTGGGTGTATCAGATTCGAAGAGCCTAGACTACCTCGTACTCTAATTGCAAGGGAGTCTAGGAAAGCAAGACAAGTCTTGCAGTTCCAACCTCTGCTAGGCAGGGGGTGATCAACAGGGAGTCCCGCAAAATGGAAAGAATTTTTTTTGTGCCAGGAAGCAAAAAAAAAAACAAATGATAGCACGTGCACGCGCACGTGCACACACACACACACACACACGCACACACACACAGAATATTATTCATGAGGGAAACCTGGGGAGGGAGGAGAATTAATGAAAATTTTTCAAATAAGACTGGGTTCTGCATTCCTTGGATACTATTTAGATGCCATGCTAGCTCTCTATATTCTGGTTTTCATATCTTTAAAGTAGAACTGTTCAATCATATAAGCTCTCTAGATATTAAAAGCTATGATATGCCACATTTCCTGAAAATCTCTGTGGTTGTCATAATTTAAAACAAAAATTGAAAAAACTCATAACTGTCCTGATAAACAATTATTGCGTCTGAAGTCATGCCCCTAAATCTTCTTTGGAAGTGAATGCCGTGTACGTTTTCGTACGAACTTCTGTTTCTTCCTTTGAGTTGCCTGCTCCATGTCACACTGTAGGTTACTGCAGGGGGAGAAGAGGTTGCCCTCAATCTACACACCTCAGATCTTTTGAAAAGGAAGAGAAAGATTACAAGAGAGTCAAAAAATAAAGACTCCAGGGATAAATTGTTTTTCTATAAAAATTCTTGAAACGCCTTTTTCATTTTAGCCACGTGCTTGGCTTAAGAGAAAGAAAGCTCTTGGCCGCCTGCGCCTGCAGCCCTGAGAGTTGCCAGGGCTTCCTTGGGCTGTTCTTCCTAATTTCTCTAGTGTATTTGTAGGATCACCTACGAGGTTTGTTTTAAATGTAGAGCGTGTGCATATACTAAAATTGTGTGAGCTCTCAATGTGATTCCATGGCACCTCAGATCCTTTTGTGGTGGGGATGTAGCTCTCATTTGTAGACTCGCCCAGCTTTCTCAAAGATTTCATACCTTGGAAATGATGAAAATGAGACTTTTGCAGTATGAGGACACGTCAGACCCGGAGGTGACTGACAAACTCCAGCCTTCAGCCACCCCTGAGAGCCAGCAGCCTTGGAGTGCTGGCAACGCCACCATCCCTTGGCTCACCAACGTGCAAAGTAAACTTTGAGAGGCTCTGGCCTTAACCAATAGGAAAATTAGATTTATAAAGAAAAGCACCTTTTGCACACATCTTTCTAGAAATGGATCTGTCTGCTGAAGCGCACAATGAATCAGGAATGGTAATATCTGCAGAGACTAGCGGAATAGTCCAGCACCCGTCCACAGGAGAAGAGCCAAAAACACTGGCATCTTCACATAATTGAAATCATTTGTTAGTAAAAAGGAAAGCACTACTGATTTTATGCATCTAACTGGGAGATTGTCTGAAGCACATCAGAGAAAGCCAGTCACATAAAGGACATAATATACTTTTGTGTTTATACGAAGATCCAGAAAACCCCAAACAAATTTCTGGGAGTGGGATGACATGGTAGAATTGGGGGTTAACTGGAGAGGGTCAATGCTCCTTATCTTGATGGAGTTTGGATTACACAGGTATATGCATTTGTTAGGTAGAATTAGTACATAAGGGCAAGGGAGATGGCTCAGTGGAATAAGCGCTTCCCTGGCAAGTGCAAGGGTCTGAGTTCAATCCCCGGTTCCACCAAAAAAAAAAAAGGATTAGCACATAAGATTAATCTTAAAAACAAACAAAATATAATACAAAATTTTTGAACTTCTAGTCAGTGACATAGTGTTCAGGAGTGAAATACATTGGTGTATTCAATTCACTTCCAAATTTATCAGAAAGATGATACTATGTTGGATGGATTAAATGATGTAGAGTTGGATAAAATGTGATAAAGCAAGAACAGTGATATTTTATAATATAATACAGGCAAAACATCAGTTAACATTAATATGGCAACTCATGAAAATTATTATTAGTCTGTTCAGGGAAGCAATGCTCTTGTGTACTTCTAGACACTAAGGGATTCTAAAAAATGTAAAAGGTGCCTGAAATATATTGAAGTAAACTCATTAAACTGATTAGGAAACTGAGGTGCAGGCAGATCCAGGTGGGAGGCCAGGCTCAGGTTGAGAACCCAGCCAGTTCTATAATTCAAGGACAGTTTTGGCTTCACACTAACACATCAATATCAAATGCATTTTAGAATCTTGGAGTTTTACTTCTACCTAATAATATATTTCTTCAAATTACAATCCTTGAAATCTACTCAAGCAATTAGTTCAAACACTCTTTTTAAAGTTTGTAGACAGTGGTGTTTAAAAAGAATGAAACAGTACTTTATTTTAAGCAACTTAATTAAAGTCTTTAGCTATTCATCTACTTATTCTTTTATTCTAAGGTGTTTTTGCAATGCCCAACTGCTTTGTCAGGGCATAGAGAAATACAGTTATTAATTACTATTATCATAACTACTTAACAAAGCAGTAAGTGCTCAGACCTTCACTTGTACTTTCTGGAAGCAAAAGCTTCACACCAACACTCCTCAAAGACAAGCACTTTCAGAGTAGAATATTCCCATGAATCATCAGGAGCTATTATTACATCCTTTTCAGGGTTTCTGAGTCATTACCTAAAAGATTTAGCTTAAGCTTAATTTGAGGAGAGAAATAAAAGGCTATGCTTCTCTCTCTCTCTCTCTCTCTCTCTCTCTCTCTCTCTCTCTCTTTCTCTCTCTGTTTGTCTTAGATAGGCTGGCCTTGAACTCGCAGTACAGTCCAGCTGACCTTAAATTGTGCAATCCTACTCAGCCTTCCAAGCGCTGGGCATACAGGCACACAGTGCCTCCTTTAAATGGTTTGTCCTGAGCTGTGTTTCTTTGTGCTGTCTTCCCTGCCACTCCTTTTAGGAGAGGTAGGAAGGTACATTAATCTTCCCCAAGAGAGAAGTGTGTCTGCAAAGAATGCCTTGAAGCCATTGCCCACTTCTGTCCAGGTGGTGGATTACTGTGGGCTCATGGCTCCCTCCCCAGAATATGCCCTCCCAGCCCACAGAAGCAGATATTGGCATGGATCTGAGAAACTCATCTATGAGATCCCTGGACAGAGTAGGTTGTCTAGTGCAAGCATGTCAGAAGCTGCAGTTAGGGTAGACACACAAGAAGGTAAAGTGGTCAGATGGGTGGATGGGTTGAAGACGTCTCTCAGCCCCACTCTGACCTCTGACACTGTATTCAGGACATCTGAAAGCAGTGCAAAGGTCTTGGTGAGGTGAGGATTGATGAAAACAGAACTAGCATTCAGCCTCTACTCAATGCCCTCTTCCCACTCAGACTCTACGGGCAGCAGATCTTAATCTAGGAGAGTGTTGCCTATAGGAGTTGCCCTAGGAAACCCGGTGCAGGAATGGTAGCCCCTTGAACTCTGTGGTACCTGGAGAATCCCACTCTGAGGCTTACCCTTTCTTTGTTCCTAAGCCAACCTAGAGAGATTCCATTCCTTTGCAAAATACATTAGCAGGCTGAATAATGTGACATAGGGACATAATCTTCCAGAGCACAATAACTGCCTACAAAGGCAAGCAAAGGAACAACAAGTGTAGATTCGAACTTATGTAGCAAGAGATTAAAGTAAGCATTACAAACATAACTCAAAGAGATTAAATATTAGCATTATGAAGCATGAAAGGAAAGGCATAATAAGAATCAAAGGGAATATTAAGAACTCTAAATGCAATGCTTGTGAATAAAAAAGAGAGAAGCAGCCATCATATCATTAAGAAGAACATGATGAATTTAACTAAAAAATGGAATTATAAACTAGAAAGTTGAGACTGAGAGTAGAGGTAGAAAATATAAAGGGGAGAACATCACACAGAACAGAGAAAGCTGAAAGCATTTCCTTTAAGATCAGAAGTGAGACAAGGGTATCCCCTCTCTTGTTTAAATAGTTCAAACATTACCAGGACAATTAAGCAAGAGGAAGAAATAAAAGGGATACAAATGGGAAAGGAAGAAGAAAATTATCCTGACTTGCAAGTGATACTATCCTTTACATCAAGACCTCAGTGCTCTTCCAGAAAGCAGATCTGATAAGCAAATTCAGCAAAGTGGTATAGTGAAAAATCAACACACAAAAATTAATGGTTTTCCTATATATCAACAATGAACCCAAAGAAAAATAAAACAGGATAACACTTCCATTCACAGTAGCTTCAAAGGATGTCTATAATGCAAATTCAGAACACTGAAAAAAAAAGTAAAACAGAGAACAAAAAGACCTCCTTGTTCACAGATCAGCAGGCACAACTAACACTGTTCAAATGGCCGTATTACCCAGGCGATCTACAGGCCCAAGGTGAGTCTTATTAAAATCAACATCTTCACAGAACTAGAAAAAGTGATCCCAAAGTCCATGTGGAAGCACAAAAGACCCAGAATAGTCAGCCAGAAGGCTGAGCCGAAGAGCAACGCCTAGTCATCGTAACACCCAGCTTCAAACTCTATTACAGTCTTAAAAATAAAACAACACAGTGCTGCAAACAGCAGATACATACAGAAAAGAAGAGAAGACTTAAGGACTATGGGCATCTGAGTTTTGACAATTGGGCCCAAAACATACGAAGAATAAAGGCAGCCTCTTTAGCAACTGGGAAAATGAGCTAATTAGCATGTAGAAGTTTGAGAATAGATCCTTATCTCTCCTCCTGCACTCACAGCAAGTAAAAACAATTGGATATGAGAGCCGCAAACCTTTGAAAACACTAGAAGAAAACATAGAGGAGGCACTTGACATGGTGAAGACTTCCCGAGAGGAAGGACCCTAACACTACGGGAAATAGCAGCAAGAATCGGCGAGTGTGGGTGCCTCAAATGAACAAGCTCTACACAGCGAAGGAAACAGTGAAGAGAAAGCCTACAAGGTAAGAGAATTGTGTTAGCCACTCTTCTAAGAGAAGATTGATATCTAGAATATATAAATAAGTTTTCACGCCAAAAACCAGCCCAAGCAAAAATGGACAAATTAATTGAATAGAGAATTCTTAAGAGACGAATAAAGGGTCCATAAGCATATAAAAATATTCAACATCTCTAGCCATTAAAGAAATTCAAATTAAAGCTCCACTGAGATTCCATCTCACCCCGGTCAGCATGGGCATTAGCAAGAACGTTGGCGTGGACGCAGAGGGAAAAGGGAACCTGTCCACGCGGTGCGTGGGAATGTGAGGTCAGGAGGGAAAGGCCTCAGCACACAAACACAGACACATTAGATTTAGCTGTATCACTTCTGGGTATGTTCCTAAAAGAATTAAAGACAGAAAAACCAATGTTTAGTGCAGCAGAATTCACAATAGCTAAGCTCTGGAGATAGCCTAGATGCCTGTCAGAGAGGAATGGGCAGAGAAAATGGGATGAGAATACAGATACAGATGGCATAGACATGGATATAGATATATTATTCAATCATAAAGAAGAATTAGATTATGTCATTTTGCCGGCAAATGCATGAAGCTGAAAACAAACAAAAACTGCAGAAAGAGCATGGCTCTCTATGCTATCTAGTTGCCATGGTAAATAAGCCGCAAAGTTCGCTGCTGACTAAAGTCTCTCACACAATATGCGCGGACATGGGGGCGTCTGCCAAGGAGGACCACTGGCTTCGCATAGACCATTCCATTCTACAGAACGATTTTAAATCACTCAGGACAATACAGTTTGGTTTTTCTCCTTTTATACTCTGAATGTTAAAAAATAAACATGTACTTGGGACGATACTCTGTTTCTCATGGCACGGTTATTGCTTCCTTGAGTGCCATGGTTTTCTTCCCCTCCTCTGGAATGGCAGCCATAAGGTTTAGACAGAGCTGCTCTCCAGTGAACCCTGCTTCTGTTGACGGACTGATTCGGGTCACCCAGGACCAAGTCACTCAGCTCGGGGCCTTCCTCTGGCCGTAGGGATTGGTTCATGGTTTTCCTCGCCATCGCAGAGCCACAGGCTCTCCCACTCTCATGGACACAGATGAAGTGAACCAGCCACAAAAGAGAGCTCCCATATGTGAGCAGGTTTATGAGAGAAAAACTGCATCACCGAGCGCCTAAATCAAATAAGCTGGAAACAGAAACTTGTGAGGAGTGGCTGAGCTAGACTGGCTACACGTGTAGGGCTAGAGCGAAGCCACTGGGGAACACAGGGTGCCAGAGTCAGCCAATGTAAACGAGTTGTTGGGAGCAGAGCACAGCCAGCTCAGCAAGTGTCCGGCCTGGGTTCCTCCCTATTAACTACAGCACAGATAGCTCTGAAAGTGTTTCACCCCTCAGTGTTCCCCACAAAACACTGAGGCCATTCACTTCCAGCCCCACTGCGTGGCCCAGCCCCCTTTTCCTGTGCGCAGACCATACTGGGTTGTGACTGCGCCTCCAGCAGGGAGGTCAGGTCTCGGCCAGGCACAGCTTTCCTTTTAGTATGTGTGTAGCTTCGTTTTAATTTCCCACGATCCCCTCTCAGGATCCTGCGGGCTGTATGGGTCACAACAGAGACTCCTCTGAGCTCACAAGGTTTAAATTAGAACTTCCATCACTTACAACCAAAAACTTCTGAAGTAACCCTTATTCATTAGCAAATTCAAATGTATTTGCTTTTTTTTTTTTTTTTAGCTTCTATTAGATTTCCTACACTTTATAACAGGAGGTTCAGCCCCCAGTACCCGGGCACGCACAATGCTGGTGGTGGTCTTCCTAAACAAAATGGTTTTTATGCATATTTGATACAGAATTCCAGTCCTGTATTCACAACGAAGAGTGCTGTGTTAGAGCTGCGGTTTTCCAGTCATTCTGGCTACTTCCATGAATGCACCTGCCTTTGTTACCTGAAGTCAGTGAGGCAGTCAGATAAAATAACTTAACGTCCAGGAGCCAGTGGAGGGTTAGGAGCGATTGATCACCAACAGCCTGACCTCAAGAGGCTTTCCGATATCACAAAAGCCAGGTTTGTTTAAGGATGTTTGGATGAAGCTCATCACAGAATTCATCTGCCTGCCAAGTGTGGCAGGACATGCTTATACTCTGAGTACCTAGGAGGCTGAGGCAGGAGGATCACTGTGAGTTTGAGTCCAGCCCAGGCTACACAGTAAATTCAAGGCTGACATGAGTTACACAGGGAGACTCCGTCTCAAAAGAGAAAAAGAAGATCTTGTCCCTTTCTGGCTGTGTCTGTGGATTGGCCTTAATTAGTAAGCTGCGTTTACTTGCCAATGGCCCTGAAATAAAGCCATGGAGTCGTTCTCCCCATCTTGGGAAGGATCTCGGTCACAACCTCCTGGGTGCCCAGATCGTAAAAGTAAATAAGCAGATGGGAACAATTGGATAATTCTAGTAGTATTTAATGATCTGTTTTCTGAAAGCCTAGAATGTTCAAGCAGACAAAATGAGACCACAGCCTAGGCTGAGAGATTTTCTGCTCCAATGAATGATATCTGAGAAATCAACGGACTTGCTTTACTAATTTAATGATAAGCAATGCTTGTTATGAAAAATTTACATTTTAATGTATGGAGTAAACTGCACATCTGCTCTTAATTTTCACACATTAGTGACTTTGAAATTCCCTTATCAAGAGGCAGAGTGTATTTTCTACCCTTGGCCTTTGTTTCTGCTATGTGGCTTGCTTTTGCCATGGAAAGATTTCACCAAGTTTGATGTAACCAAAGGCTAGAAAAGCACTTGTGTGACTGCACCTTGCTCTTCCACTGCGGTGCAGTCAGAAGGAGACTCTTGGACCTTCTGGGTCCCAGAAGGAGACTACAGAATGCACGGAGCAGTTAGGCCCAGACAGCCCAGCTCGGATATTTAGCTCCAGGCTGGCTACGGGGCTGAGGACACGTGAGTCAAATAAATATTTATGTTGCACACTGCTAAGATTGTGTCATTGTTATACAATTGTGTTGTGGATCCAATATTTAATGAAGCCTCCTCAATCTCCCCTCTGATTTTGGCAGTCCTTTCTGTGTGTCTCTTTCTTATGTTTTCTCTCTACTTAAAGAGCATACTTAGAGATTTTTCTTCATTCATTGCTATAAATAAGTGACACTAGCTTAATAATTTCATAGCCAGTGCATACCTTCAAGGGAAATGTGGTTTATTGAGCTTTTCTGCATAGACTTCTGTCACACAATTAGCTATAATATACAAACTTGCAAGCTTAACTGTTCACCACAGCCAAAGTAGGGCGGACTGCCACCAGCTGTCAGTCTAGCAGATTTGAAGCAATGGTCCTTGACGTGTACCTCAACTGAGCTGTTCTGTACTGCATCCCTCATGTGATGCCCAGAAAGCATAATGCTAAAGAGTTGCTAGGATACCTTCAAGTAGCCTTAAAGGCTAATGTAACCTGTATCCCATGGATTAATAATTAATACTGTTTGATTGGGTGAAGAAAGGGAAGCCTTTCTTTGCATTATTAGAAAGCCAAAGGGAAACTTGGAGATAATCTATCTAATCCTTCATTTGTTTTACAGATTGATTTTGCTAATAAACATGTATTAAGTGCATCCTATTTTCTAAGCTCAGCACTAAATAATGAGTGTAAGATGTTCATACAAAGTTAAGGGTCCAGGCAAGACCCAGAAAGTCTAAGGAAGTTGCCTCTGGTTGCAGGACCTCTGGACTTACGAGACTCAGTCCTCACTCAGGGCTACTTGTCATAACGTGAAAAAAAGGTCTTTGGAAAGAAGTAATGTGCAAACAGCTAAAGGAGACTTTGGTGACCTCCACAAAAGCAAAGAGCACGCAGCAAGCATGCATTCAATGCACATTTTATGGAGTGCTATTGAGTCTACTTCATACTCAACATAACAGATGTTAGGCGCAGAAAGCCGTGTTCCAGCTGGGCTAGAAGCAATTTAAAGACAAAATCTCAGTCAGTGTGGCATGAGCTATTTGCAGAGGCCTTGCTCAGGTTGCCATGGCAGCCCGAATGAGAAGAGAAAGCATCCCCAGAGGATTATGAGATGTGCAGGCATTTGAGGGGCTTGGGGCAGTGGAATTCTCTAAGAATGGGCAGTGTGTGAGCTTCATTCGTTGCAATTCATGTCTTGCTAGATGGAGGACTGGCATTTTCTCATCAGTGCTTAGCAGCAAGGTCCACAATTGGGGACCATGTGTTTTAATTTTAAATCTTCAGCTCCTTTGTCCCAAAAAGTTGGAGCCACCTTGACAGACCATAGATCCTATTTTGGAAAACAAGGTCACGAACATAGATCCCATTTTGGAAAATGAAGTAATGAAGCTAAAGCTGAACAGATCAACGTGCAATGTGTAAGAATCTCAGTTGCAAATACAAAGGCAGTGTCAATCCCTCCGTAAGGCCCAGATCCCAAAGGGCTTCCCTTCTGCCCATACCCACCTCAGCCAAGCAGCTCTGCCTGCACTATTATTCCACTATCTTTGGAAATAGTTTCATGTATGCCTGTTATAGGCTGGACCTTACAGTTCCACCCATAAGATACTTGAAACTGATCTGTCATGAGTGTCAAGGGCAAGCATAAGGCAGCCCCTCGCCCAAGCCCTGTACCACAGAGAGCTGCCTCCCTATTCTGTGCTGAAGAGGCTTTCACCCACGTTGAGCCTTAACACATTCCAATGCAGCCTCATGCTCTAGCGTAGTTTGTTATCCACGACTTGCACCTCTTGGTCTAGCTCAGTATTGCACAGTCCCGCACTCTACCCTGAGCCTCAGGAAGGGTGAGCTGCACCAGCCTTCCCACTGACATTTCTTTTCTTTTTGATTAATTTTATTGAGAAACAAATAGCAATGAGACAGTTTCAAAACCAATCAGTAGGACAGTTTCAATAATTAATACATTGCATATTGTTGTCTTCGTAGTGGTTATTCATAGCACAATTTGCAGACACGATATCTTGTCTAAACACTATTAGAAGAAATCTTTCTTCTTATTAAATTAAGAGAAAGGAGCTGTATATCTTTCCTAACTATTTTGTATATACGGATACAAAGTGGTCCTTCATTTGTATCCCCTTTCTTGTTTAGTTTTGTCAGAGATGGGTATTTCATTTTCATTTAAATATTGCAAGTGCGTGAATTCAGCAAATATTTCAATATAGTCCAGTAGTCCATAATAGTTCCACTGACATTTCTGACCTGTTGGGCATCTCTGCAAGTCACGGACCATTTCTTAGAAGTCATTTGCAAATGACTTCTAAAACAGATCCATTCCACCTTATGCTAGGACACCATTGAGTGCAACATGCATTATTCATTTTATGTCTCATTAAGAAAATGATTCATTTGTGGCCTGTACATAGCTGTTCCCTTAATTTCACAAGTTATTCCAGTATTCTTCCCGGCAGGGGTCACACAGCTACCTATGAATCCTTTCTTTAGTTCTTCATGGACTGTTTTTCTAAATTCATATGAAAACATTACTTTCTTTATTTCTAATTCATTTTACAACTACAGGATAGTATATGTTCTAGAAGACTTGGGCAATAAAAATTAAAATAAATAATTTATAGAATTTTTCCCTCTAATTAGTATCTATTTGTATTTATAGCAGTCATAAGACATGGCCTTACTCTATAATTTTAAGAGATAATAAAAGATTGAAGAGGATTTTCTGAAATTTTATAAAATCTGAGTTTGACTAATTTAAAAGATGTTTCCTGCATCATTAAAGGTAAATTCCTTCTTTGAAGTTAAAGAGATCAATATTTATCTTTGGGGCAAAGTACATTAATTAAATTATTGACTTTGTTGTTTTCATTTGTACTATGGAGGTTGAGATAATAGTACCCTTACCTCATAAGGTTGTAAAGATTTAATATGTTAACCGAGGAAAAGAGCTTGCAACTGTTCTTGTGCATAGCACCCGGAAATGTTACTTGTAGGAGTCATCATTGCTTTTATTATTTGTAGATCCCAGATATCCATACTGATATGTTGGTTTTTTATCTAAGGACTAAAACAAGTTTGCCACTGTGCAATGAATTTCTTCCCGCATTTCCAATTTATTTCACCATTTGCAACCTAAAATTCATAATCCTGTAATCACTGTGGCATTCTTACTTTGTCAATTAAAATTATAATGCTTTTAACACAGAACTTTGATATTAACACGATGGTGACTCTGCTTTTTGACTGTGACCATCCAGCATTCCTTGCTTGCTTTCTCGTGTTCAGTCTGGATACTATTGCTTGGGCTTGCTCCCTTAAAATAGTTCATGGTTCTTTTTGGGTTTTTTTTTTTTCTAGACTCAGAGGTATAGCCACTTTTGGAAGCAAAAATGTCTACTTTTCTCAGCAAAATTAGCATTTTTTATGATTCTTGTCCCCTCTTTCTATCTTCCAAGGGGCATAACTTAGCACTGCGTGACTGGCACGGTACTCTAATCATTCATCACTTATTTTTACATCGTGCCTATTTCCCTCAGGGAGGACTGCTCACACCGTGCGAGCAGTCATGCACACTGTGTCACAGGGCCTGCGGCTCCCTGACGCCTGGCACGATTTCCCGCTCATCAGTGCTCGACTGTGGGTCCCTCTGTACGCTGCTAAGTAGCACAGCGCTGAGACCTATGCTCTCACAATGATGCCAGTGTACAGAGATGTGAAGCTGGTGCTACACTAAACATCCAATCGTCCCACCTCGTGAATACCCTTGAAAACAGTTTGAAGTTGTATTCCACTATCAGCTCCCCCTCCTTAAAACAGGGAGTCCCTCCAATCTACAGCTGGCGGTTCTTTTATTTCATGCAGGATTTTGCTTGGTAACTCTAAAACATTTTCCTTCTACATGTACCCAGCCTTGTAATGTTTCTAATCCATTAGCAATATTGTGGGGGCCAGCCAAATAGCTCAGTAGATTAAAGCCCCTGTAAGCAGGAGCAGGGGCCAGGGGTTCAATCCCAAGGCCTGCCATGCTGGCCCCGCCCCTGGGGTGTGCTGAGATGGCAGAGGAGACTAGGCATAGTGGCATGTGCATGTAATCCCAGCTCTTGGGAGGCTGCAAACAGGCGGATCAAGTCTGATTTACTAGTGAGACTCTGAACACCTTATGTACCCTTCCCTATAATACAAAACAACAAGAACAATATTCTGAGTTGTGAGTACACTGTTCGAGCTCCATTTCCAGGGTATCTTCTGGTCAAATCTTTATTTTGTACTTTTGCTTAGGACGCAAGGATTTCCCTAGATCCACTATCTGAATCAGAGGAAGCACTTTCTGCTGTTGAGGGTACACTTAGGTTTTCTAGCACACTGTTAAATTCCCTAATAGCTCCACCCCCTTGAATCCTTTCTCTTCGTGTTTCAGAGCCACGTTTCCCTGAGCTTGCCCCTGCTTCTGCACCCTGGATTAAGTTTTCCAGAACAAGTTCTTCGCCTTTTGCACCTAGAGGTCACCTCCCTTTATTGCCCTAGTGTTTTTGCAACAGACCTGATGTTGCTCCTTTCTGTTGACTGAAGTTAACTGGAGGTAAGCTTCCGCTCCTTGGCCCTTGGCCCCCAGACAAGGTTCCGCCCCTGCCTGCCGCCCCTGCAGTGGGTCGGGGAAGAGTCCTTCTGTGAGGCCTGTGCCACTGCAGCTCTCCAGGTGCGAGAAAGGGGCCAGTGGGGAGGTTTCTCCCCTGGACTGAGGAATCAGCCAGATGGTGGCCCCCAGTGGAGGGACCACGAACTGCCACATCCAGCAAGGCACGGGGGGGGTTATGGCTTGTGTTTCAGTATCCCCTCAGAGTCTCATGCAGTCATAGGTGGGGCTTTTCTGGAAGTAGCTGGATTCGGTGTATGTGATGCTGGGATCAGGAGTGTGATTACTAAATTAGTTCCCTGATTGCTTTGGACTAAAGGTGCCCGACCAAGACTGTGAGTGCTACCTGCCCCAAAGGCAGGTGGCCTGGGGGAGATAGAAGAGACAGAAAGAGGCTCACTGCTTGTAGCTTGTCCCTTGCCTCCCTACCTCACCACGAACTGTTGGTTCTCTGTGATGCCACTTTGCCACGCCACCCTGCCCTGGAGCCTGCCAACTGTGGCCTGAAACCGCTACAAAATATAAGCCAAATAAAGCCTGCCCCCACCAAATTTGGTTGTTGGGTATTTTGTCTTAGCAATAAGAAAATTAACAAAGACCTAAAAGAAGTAGGGGGTCAGATGGAGGCTTATGTTTGGAGATGGGGTTCTTAGCTTGAAGTCTATGGGGCAAATTCTTTTTGCCCTCTGAACTCCATGTCTCAGTGACTGTATTTTAAATAGAATGTTCTACTTTCTGCTCTTCTGTTGCAGTGAAATGAGCCACTGTCCAATGTATCTTCACGTGGTTCTAATTTGATGCTAAGTATTCATTTCATCACATATGAAATGCTTTCCCTCTAGTTTTTGTCTTTGTGTCCCTCATTCACCTGTCTGTTTGAGGTATTTGAATGCTTTGAGTGCATGAGATTTCTGTGTTTTCTAAGTAAGTAAAACTTATGTAAAAATCTCCCTTCCACTTACTTTGTCTGCTTTGATTCCCCATCTCTGCACTTGGAGCACAAGGCCCAGTTGGGTGGGGAAGGAGACGGTTGATGGAGGCCGCAATGAATTCATGTTTGCTTGTAACTCTGCTCAGCACCTAGGCCCCTTGTCCAGGGATGGACAGCAGACTCCTAATACATGAACCTCTGGGAGTCTCTGGGCCACACTGACCGAGACTATACTAACAAGCGAAGCAAAGGACAGGAGAAGGCCACACCTATGGACATCTGTCTCCAACTTCAACTAACTAAAGACTGCAGCCACAGGATTTCACTCCTGGTGGAGACCTCCCTGGAGATAACATAGTTCTCCTAAATTGACATAATGTCATACTTGGAGAATTCCTTCCTTTCTTGAGAAATTCCCGCCTTTTTCCAATATTCCCTTTGGTTTTGATAACTAAATAAATATTGGTCATCCAGAGAAGAACTTTGTCTTAACCCCCAGAGAATCTCAAATTCTGAGTGTTTTGATTATGTTAGAGTCCTAAAATCGTACCACTTGACTCATCTGTTTAAGCCTTCCTAATCTACCCCTTTGGGAGATTGCAGGCTTGATCAGTCCACAATAACTAAGGGATAATATTAACATTATAGACAGTCAGTAACTCTATACTCAAAAGTAGGCCATCAGTAGTTTTTTCTAAAAACTTGATAACTCACAAGGACTTTGGCTTAGGATGATATGGGGATGAACAGTGCTTATTCCACATCAGCATGCTGCAGACTCCAGGGAAAATGCCAGGCTGAGAAGTGGAAACGCTTGGTCAGTTATGCCGAGGAAAGCCGATCTGCGTGCTTGCAGGACACGGCCAAGCCCCTCACCTTCCAAGGCACCGCCTGAGCTAGGAAGCAGGAAGGCACCGGGCATCCTGGGCTGGCAGCGCTGGCTGCATCTCCCCAGATCCCCAAATCACATCCAGGGCACCTCCATTAACCCTCACCCCAGGAACCACAGCCAACATCTCAGATAAGGGAAGGAGGTCACAGGAGCCTGAGAGGCCTGGCAACAGTTAGCGGGGGCAGGGACATCAAAGGACCTGCTATCTTCTCTTCACCCCACAGGGTGGGCTGATCAGGGCCAGGCCCAGCATGAGGCACGGGCACCCCAGGCTCGCTCTTCCCTCGGCAGGAGGGAATGGGGGAGAGGAGGAGGAGTGTGGTGGCTGGACCCGGCTGTCCTCCCTCTCCCGCCCCGGAGCTGCTGGGGCCAGGCCAGCCCCATGGACTCTCTCGCACAGAACTGTCACATCTGTCCTGATGGCTGCTGGGAGAGGAATCTCGTTCTCAGGAGGGCGAGTCTATTAGTAATGGAGCGAGGCTGTGGCCACCTGCCCTCCCTGGCTGCAGTGACCAGAGAAGGGAAGGGGGTGATACTAAACACTGGGGAAACCACCTGGCCATGGGGTGGTGGAAGAGTGCAAGAGGACAAGGTGGAGGGCGTGAAGGGGCCGAACGGCTGGTGCCTGAGGGCGCCCCAGATCAGCCTAAGGCTGTGTTCTGCGTGTGGCAGGGCCAGGACAGACCTGAGCTGTGGGCCTGAGTGCTGCCATCTCAGTCAGGGTCCAAGCGGTTCAAGTGCAGAGGGGGCGGCAAGGACTGGATGAGCTGGTGCGTGCTCACATGTGCTCTTGGGCCCGTCCTCCAGCTGCCCACCCCTAAAGTGACCTCCAAATACTGTGGTGCAAAGGCTCAGAGCTCTGTTAGGCCACAGAGGCAGCCACAAGCCCCTTCAGGAACCAGCTGCATCTCTCCAGGTGCTGCCCCAAGGTCCACCCCGTACACCAAAGGCCAGAAGCAGCCCTGGCGTGTAGAGCTCTGCTTGGCAATCAGAATGCTACCCAGCCTCTGTTGCGCCAGGCCCCTCTCTCAGGGAGGTTATGCCCCGGTGTGTGCACCGTTCCCTCCTGGCAGCTGCCACCGGCACTGTGGTCTCTCCCCCTCATCACAGAGGATGTGCCCGCCTGACTCCCCCATGTCCCCAGCACCTGCTTGTGTCCAGCCTCAGTAGCCACTTGCAAACCCACTCTGTCGTCTGGTCCTGGCTGCCCAGAGCTCATCCCGTTCTGGCTCCTCCCTTGGCTCTCATGAACCACTTCCCTCCTGCCCTGGGCCTTGCCTCTCCCTGGCTTGCTCCACCTTTCAGGCCTCTTCCCTGCCCACCGACCTGCCACGATGTTGGATCTGCTACCTCATCAGGACCTCTAGTTTGCTAATCACACCAAACTCAACTGCTATCTTATTTCCCATCCCAGAAATATTAAACCTTAGATTGCACGGTTTACTAGTTTCTTTCTTTCTTTCTTTCTTTCTTTCTTTCTTTCTTTCTTTCTTTCTTTCTTTCTTTCTTTCTTTCTTTTTTTTTTTTCTGGTGGAACCAGGAATTGAACTCAGACCCTTGCGCTTACCAGAGAAGCGCTTATTCCACTGAGCTGTCTCCCCAGTCTCCACTAGTTTAATTTCTGTGCTGTCACCTGTCCTTGCCTTATAGTCCACGGAAAACTCCACCTCTGCAGTGCTCCAGCTAAGTCTTTGAACATCAGTGAACCAAAAATACATTGCATCACCCTCCCACCTCTCTCTCTCTTTCTCTCTCTCTCTCCATCCTTTCTGTCTCTGTCTCTGTCCCTCTCCCTTTCTCAAACGTGCGTGTGCATGCACGCACACACACACACAGGCATGCACACACACACACACACACACACACAGGAATGAATGCCTAGATTCTTACTCTCCCCTGAGCTGAGCCAACTTTCCATGCCATTCCACTGCTTCGCCAGCTTGCAAAGGGAATGAGAACTTCATCCCCACCGGCAGACGACCTCATCCTGCCATTCACTTCCCATCCTAACCCTAAACACCTGCCTCACTCTCTTTCTCTTCCTGTGTCTTATATTCTGTGTCTAGTTGTCCCCCAAAATCCTCATGCAGTCATGTGTTGGACTTCTAGATTTTGTGATTAATTCTTGATCCAGTACTGGGATTATGACTGTGAGTGCTACTGGGATTATGACTGTGAGTGCTACTGGGATTATGGGTGTGAGTGCTGCTAAGATTATAGTTGTGAGTGCTAGACCTAGCTGGGGGCAGAGGGCCTGAATGCAGCATAAGAGAGACAGACCTGCACTGTTGCCACTACGCTTCCCATTTGTTTTTTCACTTTGCTGTTTTCTGCAGCTATGAACTGCTGCCCTCTGCCGCATGTCATTCTGCCTTGCAGCCAGCTGTACATGGCCTGAAAGCTCCACTGTGAGCTAAATAATACTTTCCTTCCTTAATTTTGGGTGTCACATATTTTGTTCCTGCGATGAGAGAAAATTAACTAAAACAGAATTTGGTACTGACAAGTAGGATTGTTGCTATAGCTACCTGACCATGTGGATTACAAGTTTTGAGGAATGGCTTATGGGAAGAGACAGGAAAGGTTCGGAGATGCTGCCTACATGGGAGTGGTTTTGACTGTTTGGGAGATTCTTTTCAAACCTTAGAAGATCAGGATGCTTGTAAAACTCCTACCTGCAAAAGTCAGGTTGAGGAAGTTTCTGCCGGATGTAGGCCTGCATTGGTTATTGGACTTGTGATGATGTGTGTTTTGGCTTGGCAGAAAGCTTGTCTGTATTTTCCTCATGTCCAGAGATTTGCCTGAGACTGAGATTAAGCATGATGGACCTGCTTAATCTTGCAAATGAAATTTTAAGGCAGTCGGATGTTGAAGAAGTGGTATGTCTAATGTTGAGGGCTTTTAGTTATAGGTTGAGAATCAAGAGCAAAGAGCCCAGAAGAATGATTTAAAATGTTGAGTTTGTCCCGAAAGGAAGCACAAATAAAGCTTTGGCCTGTAAAGATGACGCTGGGAGGATCTCCACTGCGAAGAAGAAACAGGAGAATGGAAAGGACTGCCTGGGGGCCTCACAGGAGCCAGGGCTCCGCCCTTTGCAGGCTCAGAACTGCAAGGGGAATGGGCTTCACCTTGGAGAGAAAGCTACAGAGCATCACATTCCAGAGCGGTGGTGGCCGCCATGCCATATTCCAGAATGGCCCTGACATAGAGAGTTTGTTTCTCAGAATCAGGTTCAGAGTGCTCAGTGATCCAGGCACTCGACCCCTACAGCCAAGAGAGATGAAAGCCTGGCTACTGCTCCACTGGCAGCAGACCTTGGCATCATCACATGGTGCTGGCTTTAAGCACAGGCAGAGTGCAAGAGTTCTGAGGTTAAGAAGGCTTCCATCTCAATTTCAGAAGGCCTTGGAATTGAGGCAGGATGCCCTTGAGAGTGCAGTGTGTGAAACAGAGAGTGAAAAGCTTCATGTGTAGTAGAAACACCAGAAGTTTGGAAAAGCCAGGAACATGGATCATCTAAAGGAAGCTGCACAGAAGGAGCAAAGCTGGCCCCAGAGGGAAGCCACGGGAGCTGCAACCACCAGAAGTGCCCTCAGTGCAGAGCCACATGCAGCTCACAATCTGTTACAGATTGCTTCGGATGTTCCACGTGGAACTACAGGACTTAATGTTT
Organism: Ctenomys sociabilis; assembly: GCA_004027165.1. Lineage (NCBI taxonomy): Eukaryota > Metazoa > Chordata > Mammalia > Rodentia > Ctenomyidae > Ctenomys > Ctenomys sociabilis. The sequence goes on from PVKA01012410.1 coordinate 19,947, forward strand.
GTCCTTCTGGATTTTGGACTTGCTTTGGACTCAGTGCTTGGCGTCTGGTTGTGTGTACCTTTTGAAATGGTAATGGGTATCTTGTGCCACTGAATGTTGGATGTATTTAATTTTTCATTTGTACAGGGGCTCATACTTGAGAGCTTGCCTTGGATCTTGGAGGAGACTTGGGACTTGGACTTTTCAGCAATGCTGAAACTGTTGGGACTTTGGCAGCTCTTAGAGATGGACTAACATGCCTTTTGCATAAAGGGATGTGCATGAGTCTTCGGAGGCCCAGAGGCAGAATGTCATGGTTTGTGTCTATTTGTCCCCCCCCAAAGCCTCCTGCCATTATGGGGCAGACTTATCTGTGATTGATTCATGATCCAGTGCTGGGATTGTGCGTGTGAGTGCTGTTGGAATCATGGTGAGTGCAGCACCAGGCTGCGGTGCACAGCCCGCATGCAACACAGGGGAGACAGATTTGCCTTCCGTTGGCATTGTTGCCTCTACACTGCCTTTCGTTTTTTCTGTTTTGCAGTATCCCTCGCCAGGAAGTGCTGCCCTCTGCCATGCGCCACTCTGTCTTGGAGCCAGCAGTGCACGGACTGGAAGCTCCACTCACTGTGAGCCAAATAAAGCTTTCCTTTCTTAATTTTGGGTGTCGGGTATTTTGTCCCAGCAATGAGAGAAAAGTCACTGAGACGCGGTGCTGCAGGACTGTCCCCTTGCCTCGTATCAGATGCTTCTCCTTTCTACAGACTATGTACCCCGCAGTGCTTTTCCCCACATCCCCGTCCCTTTCTATTCTCTTCTGTGACTGCTGTGTGTACAGATACAACTGGTATCCCCCATGACACACTGCTCTTGGCCCCAAGGCCTTCTCCTGTGGTCACAGCATGGTCCTTTACAGACCGATTTCCTACCCTATCTCCCCTCCTGTACCCCATTTGCTCCAAGTACAGCCTGACATTCATTCCCACCAGTCATCCAGAGCTAAAAGGCAATGGATCATCCTGCCCTTCATTACTCGAATTCTTACAAGCACAGAGCACTGTTTGCATTTTTCTTTCCTGGCAGAACCAGGGACTGAACTCAGGCCCTGTGCTCGCCAGGCAGGCGCTTATTCCTCTGAGCCGTCTCCCTGGCCCCCACTGCTGCCGTCTTCACACTGGCTTCCTCTCTATGCCTGGTTTTCTCTGCCTTCCCCCACACTCTCATGGTGATTTCCTTGAGGCTCCATTTGATCCCCTTGTCTTCTCTCATGGAAACCTTATAGTAGAGCTTTTATGTAGATCAGTCACAAACCCGTCACACATCCTGCACATCAGCCCTGAACCTGTCCCCTCCAAATTTTGTTCCCCCACCCATCAGGCTTCGCTTTACCCATCACATCTTATACCACAGATTTAGAAATCATCCGAGAATGCTCCTCTTCACACCCCTCCTCCTACCACCAGCCCATCAGCAGGACTGTGACATCCCACACCCTCTGCAGTGTCCCCCTGTCCATCTCCACTGTTTCTATCCTGGGCCAGGTCACCACTTTCTGTCGCAGGAACTACTGAGGCAACTTCTCCTGTCTCATCTTTCTCTTGTCACCCCTTGCATCCTGTGTTCCACGCAACACCAGGAGTGGGGACCCCTATAAAACACACCATGCCTGAAAGCTCTGTACCATCAGTTCCCATCCAATTGTCCAGCTTTAGCACCCCTTGTTTATGGAGGTCTTTTTATATTGGCCTTTCCCCCTTTCTAGACTGTGTTCATTAATTTGGCTAAAATCCTGGCCAGTTCTCCACCCTACTATCCAGAAATAGGAGTCTCTCCTATCCTTGAGTCTTGGATGGCCTTAAATGACTTTCTTGGCCAACAGTTACATTAGTGGCAAAAGTTACATTAGAATTTCTGATTCCCAGTCATAACCCTCTGTTTGCACCTTGGTCTCCCTGAATGTTTCTTATATAGGACTTTGAACATTCTACAGCCCTAATCTGAGAACTTCTCAGTCCAGCCCAGCCGTCCAGCCATCTAATCAAGCTACCAGACCTGGTATATTAGCTTCTCCACACAGGACTCATCTCCCAGCCCAGTGCCATTTGAACTTTTCAAAGGATCATCAGAGTTACAATGAACAGTTACTCAGTAGGCCCCATGAAAATTTTTAATCTATAAAATCTTTGTCTTTTTGAGAGGGTTTTACTACGCAGTTCAGGCTGGCCTGAAACTTACTTTGTAGGCCAGGCTGGCCTCAAACTCAATGATCCTCCTGCCTCAGCCTCCTGAGTGCTGGAACTACAGGTATGCATGGCCATGTCAGGCTTGATCTACAAAGTCTTAAAATATATATTTGAAACTTTCAATGTCAGATTTTTTTTTTGCCAATGAGCTTCCCATCCTTGAGCCTTCAAACATGCTTCTCCTCTATATTCTCCACCAGCTAGCTGCTTGTTTTCTTTTTGCTTAACTGTTCTTTAAAAAGATCCCCAGACTGACCCAATTAAAGTTAAAAATATCAAACTAGTACTGTATCAGTTTCTTATTTATTTTCCACTTAACAAGTACACAGGTATCCAGTTAATATTAATCTTACTTTCCCTTCTACATCAGAACTGCAAACACATGGCACACGTGACTTAGAACATTTATCCTCTGGTCCTTTGAGAAGTGTTTGTCTACCCCTTGCTCTGGAGTGTTGAAGAGAAGGGCTCTGTCACAGGTTTAGATAAGGGTGGGAACATTCCCAGGGCACAGAGGACTCTCACACTGTTCTTCCAACAAGCATGGACTGCGTCAGACCCTGGAGAGTGGCCATGGAGGACAGGGGAAAGAGATGCTCTTCTGCTTCAGAAGTTCCAGCCCAGGAAGGAGAAGGGAGGATCACAAGGCAGGCACAACTGTCACCTCCTGGTTGTAGACATGCTGGGGTAGGAGCACAGCACACCCTGTGCGGTCATAACTGTACTGTGCATGCACAGGGAGGAGCTGAAGGAGACCCTGCGAGGGGCCCTGGGGTGAGCTGTGGGTCTCTGCCCACTGCATTTGGGAGAGCCCTCTGCTCAGAACATTGTACTCCCATCTCCCTCTTTTAATGCAGGATCACTTGTCTTCTCTCACACCCTCCTTTCCCAGCCCTGCACCAACCTCCTGATCTCAGGTTCTGCCTTTACTGAGGAACTGGAGTCTTAAGGCTCGGGACAGACCCCAATTCTAGGAGCCCCAAGTCCTGCAGGGCCTCCAGTAGCTGCTCCCGGGCAGTGCCAATAAAGGAATTTTCCAGGAAGGCAGGAAGGCCTCCTACACCATCCCTCAGGGTGTACAGGGGCACCCGCACCAGGCCCAGCACCTGTGAAGGGGAGGAGACAAGAAGCATTAGGATTCTAAGTAGCTCCCCACATTACTGCAACCCTCTCTGCAAAGGATCTCTCTAAAGGACTTAACTTTTCTCAAAGCCTGCATAAAAGGGAAGTGAAGTTTAGTGGTCCCAAAACTCACACCCTGGTGAAGGTTGGTGGGTACATCCCTATGAAGTCAAACCACCCAGGACATATTATCCTGCTCCAAAAGTGCTGGCTCCACAACACTCCCTGAAACCTCTAGTGGCTCCTGCCTCCAAGGTGCTGAAAGGACCCTGGACGTCTGGTTCTGAAATGTGGAGCTCAGCGGGGCTGCACCAGAACCACTTGGGAACTCACTGTAAATGGAAATGCTCACTCTTCACGTTCCGCTGCCCACCAGATGCCCAGTGCCCAATCATTTCAGCATATGAGCTACCACAGAGAGCACAGTACTCTCCTTAACACACCCTCTGCCCATGATTCCGTTATCCACCAGTTTGAAAACCATACAGTGTTCCCCTATTTCTCTAGTCATAAAGATGTAAGCTGTATTTTCTATTTAAGATACACAGGGACCTAAATTAAGGGCATAGATTTTCATGACTGGTCACTCTGACATTATCAATAGCAAATAATGGAGAGCCTAGGGTGGTTTGTTCTAGAAAGGTCTCTGGGGCCAGTGCAGTAGGGAGGGGGAGGACTTCCCAGGGAGACCAGGTGGGCACTAGCACTACTGTCCAGACTGGACATAACTAAGGCCTCAACCACGCCTGCAAACTCAGGAAGACATCAAGGTCTGGGGGAGGGGGACTATGTCCTCCTTCTAAGGAACCTAGCTAGGAGGTTTCCCTGGGGAGCGAATCCATAGAGTAAATGGGAGCCTGGTGTGGGTGGGCTTCTGGCTGTCCCCACCTCCAGCCCATGGTCCTTGGCTCTTGGTGCTCCAGTTTCCACAGCCTCCAGCTGCTCTAGCGTCAGTTGCTTTGCATAAAAGTGCGTTACCACGCGCGGCCTGGCCCCTGCATGTGAGCTGCGGTAGTCCGTGCGCTCTACGCTGAAGGCGGACACTGCCTCGCCCAGCTCCTCGCGCAGTTCACGGTTGAGCCCGTCCTCCAGGCTGCTGTCCTGCGAGTCCACGAAGCCGCCTGGGAAGCCCAGGCGTCCATCAAAGCGCATCTGCATCTGCGGGGGAGGAAGAGGGGGTTGGCTGGGTGCCCAGGCAGTGAGACCCAGGATGAGCTGAGGCCGGGGCGGGTCGTGGTCGGGAGCGCCCTCTCCTCACCAGCACTGCGTACCGCAGCGGGATGCGGCCGAAGAGCATCCCCGGGTGGGGGGCATAGAGCAGCGCGTGGCAGGCATGCCGCCAGCCGGGCCCCAGCGCCAAAGCCTCCGCCAGCTCCAACTTCCGGATCCCAGCCATTGCCGCCGCCGCCTTCCTGGCCCTGCGGCCCACGTGGTGCAGAGGGACACCCTCGGGGGCCAATACGGGCTGCGCTGGGCTGCCGGGGCCAATCCCAGCGGGGACCCGGGCGCAACCAGGGTGGGGCTTTAGCCGTGAGGGTCGCGGGACTCTTGAGGAGCGAAAGCTTGCGGGACGTTGGGCCCCACTGCGGGGCGGGGCTGAAGGGTGAGGTCCAGCCCAGGCCCAGCTCAGACTTGGAAATAAAAGCCTGCGTCGCAGCCCGCGGTCAGCAGGCGTTCAGGGAGGTCAGAGGAGCTGGCGAGCCTTGGGTCTGCAGCCCGAGCTGCGCTGAAGTGAAACTGCTTAGAATACAAGACAGAACTGGAGCAACGCAGAGTGTTTTAGGAAGCTGTATCTGGTTTGCTCCGGTTTGTGCCCCAAGAATGGTTTCAGAAACCGCGTCTGTGGAGGAGAGAAGGGATTTACTTTTAGGGATGGTGGAGCTGAGGGATGGACTGTGGAAGCAGAGGTGGGCTTGGCATTTCTGAAGGCACGAGATACAGTGAGGTTGTGGGGGGGGAGGAGAAGTGAACTGTGGGTGAAACTATTACAGAAGGGAGAGGGAGGAGGCGGTTAAATCCACTAGGTTTTCCTAGGTAAACTCAAAGGCCCGCACATCTCCACATTCTGATGGCATACCCTCCCCAGGGCAGGAGCTGTATGAGCCTGATGCTGAGAAAAGGGTTCAGGAGGGTGCCTCTGCCCAGGCCCCCTGCCCCCTCTGGAAGATGCCCCTCCGTGGATTCTGTCAAGAGAAGAGGTGGTGGCTGCTTTCAGAGGGCTGAGCATAAAGTCACAGCCTGGAAGCGATGCCTGTAACAGGGAAGAGCCCAGCACTGACCTGCGCAGCGGCTTAGGACCTTTGAATTACTCAATTCTTTCGGGGCCGTCATTGCTCATCGTTAATGGAGATGATCCTGCTAAGATCCTAGCAGATGTGAGACAGAACGTGCCGGCCACACAGTAAATGAGGTTTAGATTCTCATTTCGTTCTTGAGATTCAGCACCAGGTCTTAGGTTAGAGCCCCGGGACTCGGAACTCCTCCACATTCACCAGGCCTCAGCATTCTGAGGAGGTAAGAGATGCTCCTGGCCTAAAGTATTGCAGCTCGATCTTCTGAGAAGCAGGTTGGAGAACCCATCGCCACTACCGGGAAACTGGAGCACAGCGACGGTGCAACCAGAGGTGTGCTATGACTGCCACTAGCGTGCTTCGGTTCTAGGAGGCCAGAGCAGCAGTGGCTAACGCTAGAGTCATTTTGAAGAAATAAATAAATAAATAACTTATAAAAACCAGCAGTGGCTTATAAAAACCACCAATTCCCATCCTATACCACTTGAATCAGAATCCTGTGGGTTGGGCTGGGGAGATGGCTTAGTAGAGAAAGCGCTTCCATGGCAAGTGCAAGGGCCTGAGTTCAATCCCCTATTGGGGGGAGGGGGAATCCCTGTGGGTGGTAAATGGATGATTGTTAGTTTTAAAAAGGTTTAGTAGACAACCATCTCCTAAACCAGTGCCATCTACCCTGCCTTAGTAGTCCTTGGTGACTTAATTTGTCTCCTGTGTGTTTTGCCTTTAAGAATTAATAGTCAGACATTGCCATTTTTCAGAACACGGGTTCTTGTATTTTTCTTTCCTGGCTACTGAGGAAAGATGGGTTCAGGCATTTGTGAGGCAATATGAGTACCTATGAAGCCAAAGATATAGATAGAGAGAGAGAGAGTGAGAGAAGTGGAGGGAGAGAGGGGGAGGGAGGGAAAGAGAGAGGGGGAGAGAGAGAGACGAATTAGTGTTTTTGGAGAGCAGCACTTCGCCCTAGATGAATGAGTGTGGAAGCTCTCAGCGTGCCCCCACCATCTGGCCGTGTCTTTCTAGTTGCTCTCTGCCTCCGTGGCTCACATCCACCCCAAATCTCTTCTCCCACCAAGTGGTGGTAGACGGCCCGGTGGTCAAGGCTGGAGTCAGAGCCTGAGCCACACACTAATGAGCTGCTCCATATTCTTAATGTTCTCAAGAATGAAAATAACTTTGGTGGTCAGCCTGGTGGGTGCTAGGGAACCAGTTCATTATTTTCAAAAATAGTTAAACATTTGTCCTATATGCAGTGGCAACCTACTGCAGTACTTCATCCTATAAAAGTATTCCTACTCAGGCTCATTGCTATTGTTTCTCAATAAAATTAATTAAAAAACCCATTTCTACTAATTAAAAAAGGAATAAAGTAATCAAGAATGTACCATTTTAAAATTTCAATGCATACAAGGGAGTTATCATCAATGGTTTCTAAAGTTACCAAGTCTGCCGATACAAGGTATATTGTGGTGAAAAAACAAACCACATCCTGTGAATGGATTTGGGTCATATTTCTGAAAAATACAAGTTCAAGTTCCATGTTAAATTTTGAAATTATGAATGATCAAAATCTCTATAAAATCTAAAATCTTAAAAGTTCAAAATGTTGAAAAAATAATTTAAGTGTTCTTTAAAAGACATTTATTTTCGTTTTTGAAGAGGATTTACCCAAGAAACATAATATAATAGAAATCCTCTAAGGCCACTTTATACAATAAAATAGGCAAAGGTGAGTTCCCCACCTCCCCCTGGCAGTACTAGCGATTCAATACAAAACCTCACCTGTGCTAGGAAACGCTACCACTGAGCTACATTTCTGTCTCTGTCAGTCAGTCTGTCTGCCTGCCTGCCTGCCTGCCTGTTTAATTTTTTGAGACAGCGTCTCATGATATACTCAAGGGCGACCTTGAATTTGCTATGAAGTCCAAGTTGGCCTCAATCCTCCTTTTGCCTCAACCTCCAGAGTGCTGGAATTAGAAGTGTTTGACAAGATTCTTGGTGAACATCATTCAGTCTCACAAATACAAACATTCAGATATATTGGCAAGAGTTGCGTGAATATCTTTACTGACACTAAGAAATAAGCCAAGACGTTACCTGTATGAATGCATGCTACTTTGGCTGCTGACTGTGTGTACCCCGTTTTATAACTATGGGCATCTGAATTACTTGGCAGTCTTTTGATGAGGCTCATCAAAACCGCAGTAGGGGCCACTGCATATGAAGTTGTCCAAAGGGCTGAGATCTCATAATTTTGTATCACGGGTGCGGATGTGCACAAAGAACATTTTATCTGTTGAAGAAGTTTCAGCAATTTTGTGTATATGCGCAATGCTTATACTCTAAGTCAGCATTACAATAATGCACTTGCATTGAATTAAATATGCAAGACATGCATAAGATGAATTAGAATGCAGTACTGGAAATGGTGCATAGATGGAACACACAACATATCAAATTAAAAATATTAATTCCTAGCATTTAAAATTATGGTGAAAATTAAAAAAAAAAAAGTCAACACATGAGAAAGTGAATGTCAGGGATAGGTGTGGGCGCTTGAACAGAGGAGGCCCATAAGAGCTTCTGGACGTTAAGGATTATTGTATTTCAAAGTCTCATATCACAATTAATGTTTTCTTTCTTTTAAGGTATTGCTCTCTGCTGAGAATACAGCTGTATTGTGTGATCATTGCACTCCATCTGAATTTTCTGCTAAATATTTGGGCTCAAAAAACAAAGCTTATTAGTAACACTTTATCACTGGATCACACCTAATTCCAAATCTGTCATTATAGCTTGTATTTTTTATTGAAATCCATTTTCTTTTTCAATATCTATCAGATCTTCAAATAAGCACTTACAGTTTTTGCAGGCATTGACTCAGATGAACAAACAAGATCCGGAACTTTTACATTCAACAGCAGTATGAAGTACACATTTGATTAAAAACTGGCATTTTGGAAATGCCATTTATTAGCCAAAGTGAAGCATGTACTTTTTAAAAAAATGTTTGATTTACTGGTAAATATATCTGCTGCCTTCCACAGTCAAACTCACCATTTAATATGTTTTGTGACACTGGAGATACATGTGTATCTCAGGCAGTGTGTTTGATTCTGAAGGTTGCTGAATTACTATAAAATTGTTTTTATTCTTGGGCAAAAAGCATTTTTTAAGTCAAGTATGGAGCTGTGTGCAAGGGGTTTAGGAATAATGCATAAACAAATGATTTGAAGACTACCCGATGTACACTGAACACAGACTAATCCTATCCACAGCATTTGGCTTCCTATCTGTTTTGTAAATCCTCTCCACTCTTTTGCACATGGAATGGTGGTTTCCAGGACTTCGCTGTTTCAAATTATGGTGCCCAAGATTATGTCTTTTAGGGTTACTATTGGCACTGCTATTAATGATGTTATTAACTCTTCTTCTTTCCAAAAATTGAACTTGAATCTAAATCTGCCTATTTGGGAGAAACATCAATGATTCACTCTCTCAAGTATGAAGAGAACAGTTATCTACATAGTGCGGTAGTGGGTTAGATTTTAATACACGTGTATGGAAGTTTGGTCGGCGTAGACACAGATAGTTGTACATAGAAGTATTAATAGACATGTGTACATACAAGGGCTAGTATCATACATTTATCCTTCCTTGCTCTGCAGCTGACAGGTCCCAGCAGCAATGATTCTCAGTAACAACGAGCTCACCTACTGCTCAGAGCTTACTTTACAACACCTTTTCTCCATCACTAATTGCATCGGTGGGGCAGGAAATACTCATAATGAATATGGGCTGCACCTGGAACATGTTGTGGTAGCAGAAAGTAAGGAAGTTCTAGATCCCTACCACCTCCAAAGGAAGCAAACCAGAGAAAACATCAGTGGGGTGTATGTCAAAGGGAAAGGACATAGCAGCTTGCTTGTTCCTGGTGGCCAAAGCTGAAACAACTGAAGCAAGTAAAGGAAGTAACGTTAGATTGTAATGCAAAGTAGGAAATAAGTATTTACATAGCCATGTGGATACATGGCACAAATAAATAAGGACTTAGTAAATTTCTGAAAGGAAGACTTTCTCACATGGAAAATCGACAAATAATGTATGCAGCTCCTTTCTCCTCAGAAGTAGAACATAGGTCACTACTCCTTGCATGGTTTTCGCAGGTGCCGTGTGGTCCTTGAATGACTTCCAGGGAGTGCAGTGTGGAAGGTGGAGAGTCATTTTGGGAGAAACTTGCAAGCATTACCTCAGCTGAATGATCAAGGTGGACAGTGTCATCAAGAAGTCGCACTTGCAGAGTGTTCCTTTGATATGCTGTGGTAAAAATGGCATTTTTTGCTTTGGTCTTCTCTCAGAAAAAGATATGAACCTGATTTAGTACTGAGAAAAATATTAGAAATGATCCCAGTGGACTAGGAAAAGGGAATGAACCTGTTCAAATGGGAGGAATTACTGAGTTGAGGAGAAGGCCAGGAGAGGGAGTGGGGGAAAGAGATCTATCTATGTATGTGAGCAGGATGGTTTGGACAACTGCACTGTGCATTTCTGCTGGTCGATGGAAAGGAGCAGTTGGTGCTTAATTGGCTTTGTCCCCTTCTTTCAATTCTTTTACCTTTTTTCTCTTCTTAATTTCTTTCTTGCTTCTAATTTTTCATGCATATATCTGGTAATATGAACAACTAATTTGAAGACATTATGCAATGCAACATTTTATTTGTTTAGTGAAATTCTGTCTTGTTTGTAATTTTTCTGTTTTAATACTATTTTGTACTCTCTTTAAAAAACAAAAATTAAAAATAATAATCCCAGTGGAGAGACACTATAACATACTTAATCAGTAAACGTCAAACCTCAAAATATCAGTCTGTCAAGGCTGCTGGACAAAAAGCCATAGCACAGATGTCTCAAAAACAATTTAAATGTATTTCTCAGAGTTGCGGAGGCTTGGAAGTCCTCAGACAGATCAAGATATTCCAGCTCACTAAATTAGATGGAAATATATGCAATCAGTGAGGGATTGGGCTGCCAAGGGTATTCGCACACAAAAATGAAAGCATCAGAATTAGGGTTCAAGGAAAATCTGGACAGACCCAGGCCTCAGGGTGGGAAATCAACAAACAGCCCTGCGCGCCTCCCTAGAGATAAACAGCAGCCTGAGATTCACTATACCTAGCACACTACCTGGCCCAGTGGGTCCAGATAGGGATCAGATGCACGGATGGCTGAACAGAACATCTGGACCCATACACCTTTCCTTTTGCAAGAATGTCTTTGATCTCTCTACATATGCTTGCTCTGTGACTTGTTTCTCTATTGGATTAATATTAATTAACTGACTATACTTGTAATCCAGCTCCAAATACCAACACAGTGGTCTAAGATTCCAACACATTAATTTAGGGAAAGGGATGCAATATTCAGCCTACAGAAGTCATGAAATAACTGAAAAAGGGGTACAATTTAAAAGTCTAAGCAATGAAATGAAATATGACATCCTGGAGCAGGAAAGGGGCACTAAACAATAGTTAAGGCAAACTCAATAAAGTGTGGACTTTAGTTAATAATATTATATCAAAACCAATTCATTTTTTCCAGACAAGTGCCATGTTAAGAAGTTAAAAGCAGAAATTGGTTGATGTATAAGGGAACTCTGTACTATTTTTTTTGCAAGGAAATTGATTTTTTTCCCATTTGAATGTTTTTACAATTTGATAAAAAGTTTTCTTGATGAATGTAGTCATGAGAGGTTGTAGGAGACTCTTCCTGGTCCTCGTCTCAGTCCAAGAAACCAATATTTGTAATCCCAAAGTTACGATATTGGAATCCCATCAAGTTGATTCCAATCTACCACTTTCCATGCAGCCCACAGCGAAAATGAAGACACCAAATTATATTTTTAATCATCGGGGAGTCAAGGGGCTCTAGGTTCAGCCACGCAGATGGCTTCCCGGAACCAAGAGAGCGACCCAGGGCCTCACCCGGTTTTTATTCAGTGGGGGAGTGGCTTGAGGATTGAGAATTGTGGGAAGTAGGTGACTACTGTGAGCTGAGCTAGGCGCGGGGCCTACATTTATCTCTGCCCTATGCAGAAAGGATATGCAGAGAGAGTAATCTGCATTATATAGCATTTAATGTTTTGGGAAGTCTAGGGCTTCAGCTTTGATGTAGTCTTTCAAGCCCCAGGAAGTCATAACCTCTGTCTCGAGGCTCGATCACAGCTGGCAGCGCAGAGCATTAGCTCTACTGTCCTGTCTCCACCCGGCTCTCGTTAAGGAGCAGCAGGCTTACCAGGGAAACACACATGCCACCTTCAAAGACTATCACCAGCACCTCAGCTGGACCAATACACATTGCTGAAGGCTAATTGAAGGATAAACAGAAGTCCTAGCCAGCTCTGTACCTAACAATATGAGGAAATAGGATCAGACTCGGTCACAATTGAGACGGTAGCTCTTTCAAGGAGAGCTGCTCAGGGGTCCCCACAGGAGGTGGCAGCAGGATTCAAGGTACTGTTTCCTCAATTGGTCTGTAGGCTTTAGTGACTGTAAGAAGTGACTGTACGACAAACTAGTGGGACTGCATCGATGCACCAATCATGTTCAGGACAGTTGGTCACCTGGGCATGTTTACCCCAAATAGCCTTGCCTTCTTGTGTCACAGGCCCGACTTGCTCACGTTCACCTCAGTCACTGTTCCTTTGTTAGTAACACTCAACGTTGTATACAGTGGTGATGAAGGCTTCTTTTTCACACCAAGTACTGGCAGGCAAAAGGTGGTTTTCAGTTCAGGATGTGTCACTTGGGCCTTCTTAGCATGTAGGCCCATTGGCCCAATGACTCTTCTATATTTAGGTGGTTTTCTTGTAAAGCCATCTTCTACGAGCAGACTTCAGTAGCCATCCTTTCCATGCCTTTTTTTTTTCTCTTTTCAGTTCAAATAGCTTTTAATAGTTTCATTTCTCCTTGGCAAGAACTTTGGGCAGAGAAATTTCCCATTTTCCCACGTTTTCTTCTCATTTTTGCTTAATTATGTTGGAAAGTACTTTTACACTAGACTGTCCTTCTCTGTCCAGCAGGTAGGCAGGTGCGGCTCCTTCTTTTCATCATTCTTTTGTTCGATGTTCCTCTTTCCAGACATCTTGATAGTCTTCTCTGTTTGTATCTCCTCCATGTGGTATTGCTCATGGCAGAGCTTAGCCTTCAGGCCAATCCTTTTTTTTTTGCCTTCTTTGAATGTTCATGAACTTCTCAACTTTCCTTTTTTCTCTTTTTCTCATGATAATTTAAGTGGTACCCAGAGTGCTTATGGTGTAATTCAATATATTCGTTCTGTGGCCTGATGACAGCTGTGGAGCCACTGCAGGCAGCCTCAGGTGTGCAAAGAGAAGTCCTAGGAAATTGGTTTTTAAAATGCTTTTTTTTTTTTTTAAAAAAAAAAAAAGGAATATGTGAAGCTGCAAGAATAAGATTGTAGGAAATTTTCTGCGATGAATGACATAATTTCTTCAATTAATGAATTACAAAGGAAACAATAGACATGGAGGCAGAATCTTAGGGTAAAAGGGATTCATGAAATTTATCATTTAAACTAAGATAAAAATGCTGAGTTGTCCTAAGTTTAGTTACAAGACCTAAGGAGGGAGGAGAGGAGAGGTAAGAAAACCTGCTCAGCTAACAGCTTCATGCCGATCCACAGGCCTAAATGCAGGTTGAGACCCTAGACTGGCACGACAGGGGAGGGCCCACTAGACGCCCTCACTGTCTGCTCCCATCCCTAGCCACTCACAGTGATGCAGCAGGAAGTGCTTCTCCTTCAGACTGACCCCTGCCACCAAGCTTTCCCAGCTTCATGGGATCCTCGCCCTGACCTGTAACCGGGTAGGTTTAATGTAAATGTGCTTTTTTCTTTTTTTTTTTTTGGTGGAACCAGGGATTGAACTCAGACCCTCGCACTTGCCAGGGAAGAGCTTACTGCACTGAGCCATCTCCCCTGCCCCGTTGACAAAATTGACTTTGCTTCTAGGCCCAATGTTCATTCTTTGACTGTTCCCTGGTAGCTCTCCTGCTACTAGTTGTGGGAACTCATCCCAGGCCCTGCTTTTGTCCTTTTTTTCTGACTAGAATCTATAATGGCTCCAGAGACCCTTTCATCTCAGAGGTGCTCTGTTCTCAGGTATTTCTAGTTCAGATTTTAATCTAAGCAAACAAAAACACTGCTTAGTGACTGCTAACCAGATATTAGATCTGTAGGAATCACTGATAATTACTTGAAGTATGAGAATTGTACTGTGGCTATAAATTTTAAGGGCTCTTAATCTTTTAGAGATTTACACTGAAGTATTTTTAAATAGCATAGTAAAAATAGTGCACCAAGAAGGTAGAAGCAGACGGCAAAAAGAATCATTGTAACCGGGTGATGGGTCCGTGAGGGGCATGGTATTCTTTTATGTACTGTGATGTTTCCCATGGTAAAAAGTTGAAATAAAAAGATCTTAAATTCTCATGAAAGTTGAGATAAGGAAAGGACAAAAGAAAGAAAATAAAAAGACATATTTAGATGCATAGGCAAGATAGTTTGGATAACTGTACTGCTGACTGCGGCTGGCCTTATGTAAGGAGCAGGTGATGCTTAAAATTTTTTTATGCTTATTTTTTTTTCTTTTGAATTACTCATAAGCTTTTTGTTTTTGTTTTCTTTTTTTCTTTAAACCAATCTTGCATGTTTATATCTGGTAATGTAAACAACTTATTTGAAGATAACGTCATACAGCAACCATTGCTGAATTCCTATTTGCTTAATGAAATTTTCTTTCACTTCTAATGCTCTTTTTTATTTTCTATTACCATTTTGTATTATTTAAAAAATTAAATTCTCATGAAGTATTACAGTCTACAATTGAAGAAAGTTTTGAATACCAGCAAAATCCTTTTATAGAAAGATCCCTCTTGGGCTAGGAGAAGGAAAGAGAGACAAACACTGAGTATCAGATTTTAGACAATAAGTAAACAGGACCACTTACACATGGTAGCACAGAAACATCATCCCAGCATCTGGGAGCCTGAGGTAGGAGAATTTAACCCAGCCTGGCCTGTTTGTCCACTTGGCAAAACCTTGTCAAAATAGAAAAAAAAAAGACTGAAAAAAAAAGTAATTTTACAGAGATACTCTGGGTGTAATCCCATGTACTGCTGAAACACAAAATAAAAGAAAGAGGGAAAAGAGGAGGAAACAGAGATGAACAATGAGCAGGTAACTTAAAACCATTCTGCTGGATTTTCATAAGCTTTTCAAGTTTCTTAGAATTCAGAGCCAAGGCGAGAATCACTGATTAGGAGGACTCTATAGTGGGGTCAGTTTCACAGACAGGCTTAGCATAACCTGATAGCTGACAACTTTGGCTCTGCACAGGATGAGGCCCAAAAGCATTTATTCCACACCAGCACGCTGCAGACTCCAGGGAAAATGCCAGGCTGAGAAGTGGAAACGCTTGGTCAGTTATGCCGAGGAAAGCCGATCTGCGTGCTTGCAGGACACGGCCAAGCCCCTCACCTTCCAAGGCACCGCCTGAGCTAGGAAGCAGGAAGGCACCGGGCATCCTGGGCTGGCAGCGCTGGCTGCATCTCCCCAGATCCCCAAATCACATCCAGGGCACCTCCATTAACCCTCACCCCAGGAAGCACAGCCAACATCTCAGATAAGGGAAGGAGGTCACAGGAGCCTGAGAGGCCTGGCAACAGTTAGCGGGGGCAGGGACATCAAAGGACCTGCTATCTTCTCTTCACCCCACAGGGTGGGCTTATGAGGGCCAGGCCCAGCATGAGGCACGGGCACCCCAGGCTCGCTCTTCCCTCGGCAGGAGGGAATGGGGGAGAGGAGGAGGAGTGTGGTGGCTGGACCCGGCTGTCCTCCCTCTCCCGCCCCGGAGCTGCTGGGGCCAGGCCAGCCCCATGGACTCTCTCGCACAGAACTGTCACATCTGTCCTGATGGCTGCTGGGAGAGGAATCTCGTTCTCAGGAGGGCGAGTCTGTTAGTAATGGAGCGAGGCTGTGGCCACCTGCCCTCCCTGGCTGCAGTGACCAGAGAAGGGAAGGGGGTGATACTAAACACTGGGGAAACCACCTGGCCATGGGGTGGTGGAAGAGTGCAAGAGGACAAGGTGGAGGGCGTGAAGGGGCCGAACGGCTGGTGCCCGAGGGCGCCCCAGATCAGCCTAAGGCTGTGTTCTGCGTGCGGCAGGGCCAGGACAGACCTGAGCTGTGGGCCTGAGTGGTGCCATCTCAGTCAGGGTCCAAGCGGTTCAAGTGCAGAGGGGGCGGCAAGGACTGGATGAGCTGGTGCGTGCTCACATGTGCTCTTGGGCCCGTCCTCCAGCTGCCCACCCCTAAAGTGACCTCCAAATACTGTGGCGCAAAGGCTCAGAGCTCTGTTAGGCCACAGAGGCAGCCACAAGCCCCTTCAGGAACCAGCTGCACCTCTCCAGGTGCTGCCCCAAGGTCCACCCCGTACACCAAAGGCCAGAAGCAGCCCTTGGGGCGCATAGAGCTCTGCTTGGCAATCAGAATGCTACCCAGCCTCTGTTGCGCCAGGCCCCTCTCTCAGGGAGGTTATGCCCCGGTGTGTGCACCGTTCCCTCCTGGCAGCTGCCACTGGCACTGTGGTCTCTCCTCCTGCCCCTCCTCCCCATCCTCCTCCTTGTCCTCCTGATTACTGAGGATGTGCCCACCTGGTTCCCACCTGTTCCCAGCACCTGCTGGTCTCTGCCCTCTGTACCCTTTCCAACACCTGGCCAGCTCCCTTTGCTGACTCCTGTCCTTGCTCAGGCTTAGTCTCTGAAATCACTGTACCTCTCAATGTCTGAAACACTCTTCCGTGGGTCAGACAGGCACCCTGCCCCACCCTCCTCCCTGCTGGACTTTCTACCTCATCAAGACCTCTAATTTGATAATCACACCAATCTCACCTGTCCTATTTCCCATTTTAGCTGATTAAATCTTGGGTTCCAAGTCCAGCACTATAATTTCCGCTGTCCATGTTATGTGAACTACTTTCTTGCTTCCCTTGTGTTATTCTTTCCTTCAAGTTTGACCTTTGTAAACTTCTTAACCCCAGCAAAAGGAAACACATGTGCACAGCCTCACGACACACACACACACACACACATACACACATGCACACACACACACACACAGAGCTGAGTGCCTAGACTACTATCTTTTGACCACCTCATAATTTAACCTTGCCATGCTATTCTACTGTGTTTAACAAGCTTACTTCTCCAAAGCAAGGTGAATAAGAATTCTGGCCCTACCACCGGATGGTGTCACTCTGCCAGGAAGAAACTGAAGCCCTTCTTCATCCCACAGTGACTTAGGCATCTTGCTCTTCCCTTCCTTACTTCCCTGTCTTCACTCTCTGTGTCCTATCGTGCTGTGAAACTACCTCTCTCCTGTTGCATAATGATTGTTTCGTAGACTGTCTTTTTATACTGCACCTCTTCAGTAATCTGTCCCCTCTGACTCCATGTATAGTAATTCCTTCTCCTGCTCCTGTTTCCAAATTCCTGACAATAGGTGCTTTATTGAGAAAAGGAGTCTACATAGTTCATAGCTAGAAGTAGAAAGTCCAAGACTGGCTAACCCCATCAGTCTGGCCTTTTTGATGAGCCCATTTCTGTGCCACAACATAGCAGCAGAGAAGAAAGGGGACCAGCCCTCTGCAGAAGGGGCCGAGAGGGAAGGTGCACCTTGCTGTCTAATGACCCCATCTTCTGGGAACTCACTCTGCACGTCCATCACTGTTTCCTCCCCAGGGCAACAGTGTCCCTGACCCAACTGCTTCCCAGTTGGCCTTTCTTGCTCACTGCACCAGTGGCTCGATTCTGCCACAGCGAGGGCCACCTCAGCACACAGGCCCTGGGGGGCAAGCCACTTGCAGGCTCCTGTAGATGCCCTCATCTAGTTTGAGAAATTTTTATATCAGTGTCAGAGAAGAAACTGAGAGATTTATTCTCACTTACCTGAGATGATGTCTTGATTCTGTCCCTTTGAGAAACTTCTTTCCTTGCTGCTATGTTTTAAATGTCCCCACCAAAATTCATTTTGAATTGAGCCTTCACATGAGATATCAAAAGTCAGTACATGGGGGGATTTTTAAGAGGTTATTCATGAAATATTAGCATACTAATAGATGAAAGCATTATAGAGTTTTTATCCAAGAGGCTGAATTATCAAAGAAGCCTCTCTCTGGCATGCTTGTTCTGTTACACCATGTGACACCTTGTGCCAACTTGGGACTCTAGAATCCCCATCACCAGGGCCGGCGGTATAGCTCAGCGGACTAAGTGCTTGCTTAGGTAAGCGCAGCGGCCAGGGTTCGATCCCTGCTTCTGCTTGCCGCGCTGGCCCCACTTTCAGGTGTGCTGAGTGGGCGATTGGAGTCCGGGCGCGGTGACGTGCGCCTGTAATCCCAGCACTAGGGAGGCAGAAGGCAGGAGGATCACTGTGAATGTGGGCTGCATAGTGAGACCCTGTGGACAAAAAAAAAAAAAAAAAAAAAAAAAAAAAAAAAAAAAAAAAAAAAAAAAAAAAAAAAAAAAAAAAAAAAAAAAAAAAAAAAAAAAAAAAAAACTAAAAAAAGAAAGTAGCACAAGTGCAGAAACCAAGAAAAAAACAAACATAGAATCCCCACCACCACAAATGCCTTCATCAAATGCCAAGGAGACAGAAGCATGCTCTTAGACTCCCAGAACTAAGCAAAATAAAGTTATATGTGAATAAATTACCCAAAATGTGGTGGTCGTAGCAACAGAAAATAGTCGACTACGTCCACCTAGCAGTCTTCCTCTTCCTCAATAATTTGAATGCCTCCTGACACAAATCTAGAAATCACCCTTCCATCCACCTCCCCCATTGCTGTTCTCGTCCCACAACCAGCCTGTCAGCAGGCCCTGTTGATGTGCCCCAGGACCTCTCTCCAGTGTGTCCCCTTTTGTCCATCCCCATTGTCCCTTCTTTGGTCCATGTCATCTCTTACTCGCACAGGAACTACTGAGGGATCTTCCTCTGTCTTCTTTTTTCTGATTCCCTTCAGTTCCTGTTCCAAAAATATGAGGAGTGACTTCCCTAGAACACCAGGCCTCTCATCATGTCTGGAAGGCCCTGTAGCACTGGCCTCTGCAGCACTGGCCTCTGCCTAATTATCCAGCTTTAGCCCCCTCTATTTTCTAATATCTAATACTTTCCCCAGTTTTAGACCATGCTCCAAAGTTGGCTACAGAATTTTTGCTTATTCTCTGCTCCATCTTCATTCCCCTGTCCTTGAAGCAAGTGAATCCAACTTTTCTATCCTTGAGTCTTGAATAGCCTTAAATGACTTTCTAAACTAAGTGTGGGGCAGAAGTTAAATCATGTAATTTCTAAAGCCAGGTCAAAAGGCTTTTAGTTTTAAAGTTGGTCTCCCAGAATGCAACTCTAGATCCCTCATCTCCTTAGACTATTATGTTCTTGAAGCCACAGACAGAAGGCTTTTCCCAGTTCACTGAAACCTTGTAGCTATCCTACCACAGTGCAAGACCTGTGACAAAGGTATGTTGGCTTCTCCCAGTGGATTCTTTCTTTCTCCTTAATACTCCCTGGACTTTTCAAAGGATCTGTCAAAGTGATGAAGTTATCCAACTGAGCCTCATAAAAATTTCTGATCTGAAAAAAATCATGGTTGCTTCTTCCAGTGTTAACTGTTAGAATGCTTTGGCACGGTCTTCCCATCAAACGCCTCCACATGAGCTTCTCTCTGGAAGCCTTTTCCCATTCTCCTGCCCAACTCCTCCCTTCTTGTCCTTCAGCTTAACTGTGCCCAAAGAGCTCTTCAGAAGGGCTCAATGTAATGTTTGAAATATCAGTTGGTGACTCTATGTTTCTTGTTATTTCCTTACAAATGCTTACGAAGTAAACAGCCGTCACCGTTAAGATTACTAATCTTATCGTCCGTCCGGGCAGGCGGCTGGCACATTACAGTGCAGAGCCTGCCCCCCTTCCTTGCTGGACCTGCAGAGCGCCTCCCCCCCCCCCCCCGTTGTGGCGTTCCACACAGTGCTGCTTCTGACCCGGGAGTGCCCTTTATGGATAAAGAAGGGTGGCGCGGGCTCATTCTCACGGATTTCAAAGGTCTCACCACTTTTCCCATCCCGCGGAGGCAGCTGGATTGGTACAAAAGTGGAACGGCCCTCTGAATACAGTGACAGCACCAGGTAGATGCCAAGAACCTGCGGGCAAGTTTCTCTAGAAGACTGATTTTTTTAATCCCCTAAAATCAGGACGAAAACAAGGATGCCCACTGCTTCTCTTCAACCTAGTCCTGGGAGTCCTACCCTGAGCAAATAAGAGAGAAAAAAAAATTCTCTTGATTTGGACAGAAAAAAGCCAAACTACCCTTGATTGTAAAAGAAATAGTATTATATATAGGAAACCCTAAATATTTCACCAAACAAAACTAGTAAAAGAATTCAGTACATTTGCAGATAAAATATCAACATGCAAAATTAGGAGTATTTCTATGTATGAACAATAAAATATCAGAAAGAATTGAAAATAACCCCCTTTATAGTAGCTATAAAAAGTTAAATCTTTAGAAATAAATTTAACCAAGGAGATGAACAACTCTGGAGCATTCTTGAACATAATTGAAGAAGGTACACATAAAGAAATGGAATTAGGTCCCATCCAGCTCACAGATTGAAGGGATTAATTTGATTAAACATCCATAAAATTGAAGATGAAAATAAGTCCAGATTATTAATTATCTGGCCTTATAAGAAAGTACTTGTCGAAACTGTGCTTGAAGAGCCAGGGTTTGGCTCTCAGTACCTTTCATGGTACCTGGCGCTTAGTACGCTCATGACCAATACCTGCTGAAGGCACTCGAGAGGATCAAGGCCTGGATTTCAGCTTCTCCTCCCTAGGGGCCTGTCTGTGGCAAGAGGGTGAGGGACTGAGTCAATGCCCACTTGAGTCTCCAGAGACTAAGTCAGCTCAGTGTCAACGTTCTGCACCAGAGGCACCAGGACTCACAGGTCTCAGGTCCAAGCTCAACCCAAGAAAACCTTGCTACTTCCTGACCTTTATGCTATTTTAGAGGAAAAAAAGGGTAGAAGACTACTGTTTTGGTCAGGACTTTCTGTCACTTTCAGGAGCCCACCTTTTTGGTCAACACTCAGATAAGAATGAAAGCACTCTTAGGGTACATGGGGCCTGCAGCCCCTGTCCTTCCCAGCAGTCATGGGTTAGCCCTGGTCCTGGAGAAGAGGAAGAAAGAGATGCTCCTCTGCTTCAGCAGCTACTCCTTAGAGAAGAAGGAAGTCATATTAGGGGTTTCTAGAGGAATAGATTCAATACAAAATATGTATATGATTATACAGAGATTTATTAGATAAGCCTACAGGACCAGAATGTGAACACTCCCTGTGGCTATCTGCTGTATCAGAGCTGAGGGGATGCAAGATGGCTGCGTGCAAGCTGGACACCCAAGTGTCCAGTGGCACTTGGAGCCGGAAGGCCTGGAAGCTCCCGGTTACGTAAACTGTTTAACACTTTCATGTGATGCTGAGTTGTTGATGTGCACCTACAGTTTTATGACTGAAGGGGTCACATAGCACCTGGTAATCTAGTGTCCTGTGGTCAAGCATCAGTTTCCACTAAGTCCAGATCACAGGCCAGAGCTGTTTCTCAAAAGGAAAGCAGTTATCTGCTGATAACAGCAACCTAAACCAATGGCAGCATCTTCTCTTGTTCAGGCCCCACTCAAGACTAGTGGCTTTCTGAGTCTGGTTAAGGGGCTGGAGCAACACACCAAGTGACAAATGTGCCTCCAAAGTCTGAATGAGCCCGCAAGGCACTGTGCCTCTCTTTGGTTACAGAAAGGGCCAGATGCAACCATTTATTCTTCACCTTAGGAAAGGTTCCGCATGCCCTGTCACCACTGGTCTTCTAAAAACTCCACCAAGGTGGAGGGGCTTTTAATTTTAGTTTAATTTGGATTCCCACTGAATCCAAATTATGTTTTCTCAACAAGGTCATAATCTTCGTTACCTCTTGTTTACCTGATCTAATTATCACAATGTCATCAATGTAACGCACCAGTGTGATACCTTGAGGAAAACAAGGATGACCAAGTTTGGAGTGCACTAAGTTGCAACACAGGGCTAGACTGTTAATATGCCCCTGAAGGAGAACAGTAAGGGTGTGTTGCTGGCCTGGTTATCTCAAAGCAAATTGCTTTTGGTGGACAATATTGATAGGTATGGAGAAAGAGGTAGGCACTAAGTCAGTAGTTGCATGCCATCTATTAGATACCAGAACATGTGTTAATATGATCAGGCGAAGCTAACAAATAGCCAGATCGGGTGCAGCAGTTGCAAGCTGAGGTCACTACTTGATTAACCTCAGTATAATTAACCACCGTTCTCTAAAATCCATGTATCTTCTGTGCAGGCCAAATAGAAAAGTTCCCAAAGGATGTGGTGGGAGCCATCACCCCTGCATCGTGCAGGTCCTTGTTAGCGACACTTACCGCAGAAATCCCTCCAGCAATGTGACACTGTCTTAGATTCACTACTTTCCCAAGTAGAGACAATTTGAAGGATTTCCACTTGGCCATTCCTACCATGGTTGCCCTCACACTGCAGGTTAGAGAAGCTATGTCTGGAATGGGAGAAATGACCACAGGATGGATTTAGGGACATCCTAGACCCACTGGAAGTTTAACATTTGGCCTAAATTCCACTGATCACTTGACCACCTTGTAGCCTTTCATTCTATTGGAGGTTCATGCTTTAGATTCCTCATTATCAAGTTTAGTTCAGGACCAGTGTCCAGTAGTCGGTCCCCAGAATGTCTGATCATTTTCATTTGCACAATGCATAGTTACAAGGTCCTTGATCTCTTTGGGCAAGGATGAAAGAACTTTTTGGTGGTGCACCAGGATTTTTTCCTCAAGGGAACATATATTCTCCTTCATCCAGTGAACTCTGGGTCTTTAAATTGGTTCAAATCTGAGAATTTGCTGAGGTGCCATAATTCCCTGCTAGTACAGTTCAGAGTAGATTTTTCTTCATTTGCCCTAAAACTTTTCTGCCCGTCTAAATCCACTAAAATTTTATTAGACCTTTTGTGTATTTCACATTTGCAAGTACCATGAATAATCAGGCAAAACCGTGGCTGTATGCGTATGAGCCAGTCTGGTCTTTGCTTCTGTTGTGGCAACAAAGTGCCCCCACTTGGGTGCTGGTACCCTGGGATCCCTTAAAACCCATTGCTTTAACTTTCTCAATTAAGAAATTGTATTCTATACAGTGAGGTGCAGCATACAGAGAAGAGCAAGGGCAAAGCTCTTCAACAATACTGGTGTGGCCCTGGAAAATCTGTACCTCTAGATGTTAGCAAAGGTACACTTGATAGACCCACCTCCCAGTGAGCGTGGCGGGTTAGGTTTTCCCTAGCAAACACACTACCATCCCCATTCCTCTGGGCCGTTGAGTACTCTCATCATTAGCAACCCTAGGAGCAGTAAGCGTCTCCAGCTCATTCACAGTGGGCCGTCTTTTGATCCATTCCTCAGCCAATCAACCAACCAAGAAAACTATTAGCATCTTTTCTAACTCCAGAAGCTACATTAAATTCAGAATCTCTACTTAATAGTCCCATGTGAAGAAACTAAGCCTGAGCCAGGTTTGTATTTCTTCCACCACCATTATCTTATACACTTAAAATCTTTTCTCATATTTGTTCCTCAGGCCTCTGTTTGTAAGAACTAGAAAACTTAAAAAGTTCTTTGAAAGTATATAGAACTCTTCATAGGTTACTTTGTGTACTCCATCTTCAGAAATCTTCTGATCTTTGAACATGGTTATAGGTCTAGAGGCAAAAGTGGAGGGTGAGGGTGAGTCCTCAGGAGTGTCGGCTGTCTACACTAGGAACAGTCATGGCCATCTCCACAGGCAACACAGGATTGGTTTCCTCAGGTAGGAGGAGAGGTCCGCACCACAGGCAGGGGGTAGGGGTGCCCCTACCACTGAGGGTGGGGAGTCTCCTCTTCTGGAAAAATAATCCCATCAGAATATAAAAGTCCAACATTTCCAGTCTCTTCAGTTTCTCCCAGACATCTCCACCCAACTTAGGCAATCTCATTCGCTTCTGATCAGCGCCCTCAGCTTCACGTTAGATGCCCTTGCAGACTAAGCATTAAACCTGCTCTGTAGTTCAGCCAAGCAAATTTTGAGGCTCGTGTTGGGGCCCAGCAGCTTTACCTCTGCAGCTACCCATGAGGAGATTCTCCTACTGAGCACTTAGACACCTTAGATTCTTTCTGTGTGTCTGGGGCTGAGAAACGATCTCTGCACCTATTTCCTTGGTTACTTTGCCTTTGCATCTTGAATCCTTTAATAGTTTATGCGTGTCTGGAGCTCATGATTTCTTTTATTAGTTTTTCCACAACTAAGAGCAATCAGCCAGCATCATTGTATTTCCTACTATTCTAAAAGTATTCAGAAGTATGAAATGTAGAGTCTTTACATTCCTTGCATCTCACAAATGATGAATTAAGATAATAAAATGAATCTATGTTACATATCAGATTGCACCATGGATGATCAGGACTTTGTACATCATCAGAATGAGACCAAAACAACTTTAGACCTCTTCAAATTAGAGCCAACTCCAGGAATAAAAAAACGTTAGAGGAATTCATCTTATAGTCTTTTTTTTTTTGAATTGGGGGTTGAACTCAGGCCCTTGCACTTGCCAAGGAAGCACTTATTCCATTGAGCCATCTCCTCAGCCCACAGTTCTTCTGTTTCTTTAGCATTATTTCCAATGCTGAAATCTGTATTTGTAAGTATTCTGTAGAGGATCAGACTCAATATAAATTAGATGAATAGAACATTTATATAGCAGGTTTACTGGGTGAGAATTGCAAGAGTTACATGCTTTCTGCCAGTGTGAGACAGGAGAATCCACAATATCTGTCTGCATGCTGTATAGCTAGAGGATGCAGTAGCAGTCCAAGTTGAAGGCTTCAGGCTTACTTCTGAAACGTTGCCACAGAATTCTAAAAAAGTTAGAAGTCTGAAGTCTACATTAGAAGCCTGAAGGAACTGCAGACCAACATCCAAAAGTAGTGGTAAAGATGAGAATGAGGGAAACACTTCCTCTTTCTTTCCCTTTTTCTTCTGTCCAATCTACAAGCTTAATGGTTGGTTCCACCCCCATCTGAAATGGGTCTGTCCTACATGTGACTCATCCACACAGACATAAAGAGTTACTAATCTTCTAGGTGATTCTTACTCAAGTCAAGTTGACAAATCACAATTAAAAATATCAGAGGGGAGGTGTCGGGCTGGGACTCACAAGTGCACTTCAAAGTTAAAATGGACATGATGGGTCAGGGTGTGTCACATACACAGGGAAGAGGCTTATGGAAAATCTAGGATTGCTGGGATGTTTGTGGAATGGGTACCAGGAACTGGGAGAGCCCTCTGCTGGAAATGAATTACAGTGCATAAGCTTTTCTGTTGCTGGACACGATACCTAATGCCACTACTTAAATGAGAGAGGCTCATTTCTGCTGAGGGCTCCATGGGCTTCAGTCTGGGCTCAGCTGGTTCCAAGGCAAAGATATGGACAGGAATGGGGAACAAGGCAGCTTCATTCATGGGGTACAAAGCTGCTTAGTTCATGACAGGGCAGGGGAACAGAGCAGGAGCCAGGGACCATACACAGCACCCACAGCCACAAAAGTGTGTTTTGCAGTTCTACTAGGCTTTTCTTATTCCAATCAAATTGACGTCAGGATTCGCTATCGCACAAACACATCTTCTTCTTTTAATCTTGTGTGATCTATCATCTCTGAGGCCCAGAAGCCATTGTCTTTTCCCTTCCTCCATCCCAGTGTCAAAGCTTTTCTCTCAGGTTCTATGAGTTTAAAGAAGGTCCGCTTAATCGACATTTTTTATAATTCAAGACAGAACCAGGTTCCAAGATTCCCAAGTCATTCAGGGCTTCCAGTAGCTGCTCCCGGGCAGCGCCAATAAAGGAATTTTCCAGGAAGGCAGGAAGGCCTCCTATACCATCCCGCAGGGTATACAGGGGCACCCGCACCAGGCCCAGCACCTGTGAAGGGAAGGAGTCAGAATGTACTTTTTTGTGGCAAGATCTTTCAAGAGCAGAGGGCAACCTCCTAACATGCCAGCAGAACTCTCCCCAATGGTCAAACCTCACCAGGACTAACAGGCCCAACCTGGTACAGGTAAATGACCAGGACGTGCTTTCTAGCTTCTTAAGTACTGGGTATACATCACTCAAACCTGTGGGGCTGCTGCCTCCAGGATGCTGGAAGGGCCCTAGATCATACCAGCCAAATCAGTACCCCTTGGAAATGCAGAGAAAATGGAAACGCTCAGTTCTTCCTCCTCTCCTGCTCCCCTACTAGTACGTGTGGGTGGGGTCCAGAATCCCCACTGTAGTGTATGTGGCACCAAAGAGAGCAGAGCGATAGTTGCTTTATAAGTCACTCCCACCAATGACTCCATAGCTGCCAAACTTTGGGAACCAGCTCCACACCCAACCTGTCCTCTTACTTCCCCTAGCTGTGGGTGTCAAGCAATCTTTTCTACTTTGGAATAATAAGGACTCAAAATTAAGGGCACAGGTTTTCATGCCTGACCACTCTGACATTACGCTCTTACATTATCAATAGTGAAGAAGGGAGAGCTTAAGGTGGATGTGTTCTAGAAATGATTCTGGGCCAGTGCAGTAGGGAGGAGGAGGACTTCCCAGGGAGACCAGGTGGGCATTAGCACTACTGTCCAGACTGGACATGACCAAGGCCTCAACCACACCTGCAAACTTGGGAAGACATCAAGGTCTGGGGGGGGACCCTATGTCCTCCTTCTAAGGAACTTAGCTAAGGAGGCTTCCCTGGGGAGCGAACCCGTGGGGTAAATGGGAGCCTGCTGTGGGTGGGTTTCTGGCTGTCCCCACCTCCAGCCCATGGTCCTTGGCTCTTGGTGCTCCAGCTTCCACAGCCTCCAGCTGCTCTAGCGTCAGTTGCTTAACATAGAAGTGCGCCACGACGTGTGAGGTGTCTTCTGCACGTGAGCTGCGGTATTCTGTGCGCCCCACACTGAAAGTGGAGACAGCCTCACCTAGCTTCCCCAGCAGCTGTCTGTTGAACCCGTCCTCCAGACTGTTTTTAGTGTCCACGAAGCCACCTGGGAAGCCCAGGCGCCCATCAAAGCGCATCTGCATCTGCGGGAGAGAAGCCCAGGCAATGAGACCCAGGATGAGGGTAAGGCCAGGGTAGGAAGTGGCCAGGGGCACCCTGTCCTCACCAGAACTGCGTACTGCAGCGGGATGCGGCCGAAGAGCATCCCTGGGTGAGGTGCATAGAGCATGACAAAACACAAGTGCCTCCACTCAGGTCCTAAGGCCAAGGCCTCGGCTAGATTTAGCTTGCGAGACCCTGACATGGCCTAAGGTTTTCATTGATTGCGTGGTCAGCCCACCTGGTGAGGTGGGCGAGGCTTACCCACACCAATGGGAGTGTGGGCGGCTGCTAGGGTGAATCCTTGAGGCCAGTAGCCAATCAGGGTGGCGCTCTCAGGACAAGCACCAAAGGTGCTCTTGGGAAAATGAAAGCTTCCTTGGAATTGGGCCTCGAACCAGGGCGGAGCTGAAGGTGTGGCATGTGCTGTGAACTCACTGCTCAGAGGGTAAACGCTTAAGTCATAATCTGGAGCCAGGGGGAATTCTTGCACGGTCTAGAAAGCTTCAAAGCTCAGTACAGTCTGAGCAGAATTTAATTTCTAAGGAGTCCTGGCAGATGAAGAACAATGGGAGAGAACTACCTGAGATTTCGTGAGTATAGCTTTGGAGCTGGGTTAGGGAGGAATGTAGCATGGCTGGCTTCAGAGACCATAGTCTACCCTAAGGTAATGGGGATGGAGAGATGTGTTGGGTGTGAGAATTCATTTGAGTTGTGATTCAGCGAGTGCAATTTGGGGCACGGTGGGCAAATGGTAAGTTACAGTTAATGATGTTGGGTGGCTGCTGCTAACTCGTGTATGTGTATGGAGGACCCATTAGACTCTCACTGTCATTCCTCACATAGTTCGATGTTTTCCCATAGCAAACAGCAGGAAAAATACAGAGCTCTTTGGCCTCTCCTATACTTCAACATAAAGGTTACAATTTACATTTGAATAAAACATTGTGTTTCACAAAACCATTTTACAGACAGAGTCCCTCTTGGTCTAGAAGAAGAAAAGAGGTATGGAACTAATATATTTTTAGGAACTAAGACGACAATGACCAACATATGCCATCTGTCAGCCATTCCAATTAATCCTCATAAGATTTTCCAGATGACTCAAATGGACCTGTGTTTGAGAACCCTGACTTAGAAGAACGTTTGAAAGGCAAGAGAAGCACAGGCGCTACAAGTTAAAAGGGGCTTATCCAGTAGGACTTCCTGAAAGGGTGAGATGACATTGCTTGTCATTATTTTTCATACCTCTAGTCACATCCAGTTGCCTCAATCTTGCATCTTCAGAATCCACCCATTTCCAGCTGTTTTCAGCTACAAATTCAAAAATGCCCACTGCTGAATTGTCTGGAGCTCATGAGGGAGCAGAACTTTGCAGACATTTTAGGCTTGGGCCAGACTTCTGTCCTCAGGCATACACACCCAGTACTTACAATTCAATACAGCAGGAATGCATGCATTCAGCACACTCCTCATGTTGTGGTCTGCACCTCCTCGGTGCCACCCATCTTCCAGTCAGCCACTATTTCTGGGAACCTAGACGTCCTCCAGACAACAGCTCCACCCTCCCTTCTGGTCTAGTCTCAGTCCTGTGAATCCCCTGTAATTGTCTCTACTCAGAACAGCCTCACTTATCAGACTTTCCTCTCTGCTCACCCAGTCCACGCCTTCCACCTGTCTCCCTGGAGTGCCTCCAGGTCACCTTTCTGTGGCATCAGCTGAGAATCATGCCTATCAATACCTTTATTGTGGCCTCCCCTGGCGCAGGTCTGAGTTTTTCTTTCTGTATGGTGAGTTATTGCTGATAGGCACTGTGGTGACAACACTATAAACATTTACTATGTAACAGTTATCTAGGTCAGGATGGAAGGCAGGGTTTATCTGGGTGCTTCTACCTCAGGGTTTCTCAAGAAGTTGTAGCGCAGATGCCAGTCAGGTTTGCAGTCAAATGAAGGCTTGAGTAAGATGGGAAATTCACTTTCACTGGCAAGAGCATGCTAGCTGTGGGCCAAAGGCCTCAGTTTCACACTGTATGGATCTCTCCATCTGCTGCTGGAATGTACTCGTGTGGTGGCTGGCTTCCTCCAAAGCATAACCCAAGATAGCATCTGCATCTTTAGTCCGCCATACATCAGCACTTCTACACCACCCTACTGGTCATATAAGCTGCCCATGTGCTCTGTAAGGAGGCCCACACAGGGCTTGAACTTGTGCACAGAAGGTCCTCTGGGGGTCATTTTTTAAAAATGTATTTAGCACAGAGTCTCACTACACAGATCGGACTCCTAGTGATTGTCCTGTTTTCAGCCTCCCAAGCATGCCCGTTCTCAGTCACTGCCTCAGTGCACCCCAAGGGCAGGACTGGCATGGCACACCAGGACTTGAACCCTGGTCCCTGTGCCTACCTAAACTGGCACTTTAGTTGCTGAGCTAACTGGCCAGCCCTACTGAGGGTCATCTTGAAGGTTGGCTATCACCACTTCCTCTAAAACTTCCCTAATCACTGTCACATTGTATGTGCCATCAGCCACAAAATACTCAAGTTTCCAGAACCACACAGGAGTAAATTCATTTTTGCATTTTTATATACCTACAAGATACTTTTCCTTTTTATTTGGTGAATTTTTATTCAAAATTTTGTGCCTGTACTTAGTACCTGGTACTACTTAATACAAGCTGAACTGAACTCTAAAGAACTATCTGCAGCAGAAGTAGCCTTGGCTTGCACTTGATCCAGGTCTCCTGTCCTGCTAGTGCAGAAGAACCTGCCCAGCTGCACCAACACGCTTCCAGCTCCAGACTGTGTCAGCCAAAACCACCCCTGGTCATTCTGCATGAAGTGTCTGGAAATACTCAGAACAACTACGAAGTAACTAACAGTCAGGGGTACCCAAAGGAGCGAACTGAGCTAGAATAGTCAACCTATCAAAACAGGAAAAAGTCACAATATTTTGGAAAGCTAAAAATGTTTCTAGCTGTTGAAAGATTCCTTCCAAACTAAACTTCCACATCTTCTTTGAAAATATTCCTTTTGGAGTCAAGTTTTTAGTGCTGTCACAGTTTTCTTTCTGTTGCTATAGCTGAATATCACAGACTGAGTAATTTAGGAAGAAAAATATTCAAAGAGTGGTTCTCTTGGAGTCAGATTGTGGGGGGGGGGCATATTCTGCAGAGTCCCAAGGTGGCGCAGGACATCACATGGAGAGGGGAGCGTCTGTAAGAAAGCCAAAGCTGTCTTTTATAGCAGCTCCTCTCTACAGATAATCCGGTGAGCCACTAATTCATGAGCTCATCTTCCATGGTAGCAGAGCGCTCATTGCTAGTTACGACCTAAAGGTCCCAGCTGGTCCCACCTCTTACTACCTCACAATAGGGATTAAACCTCACTATGAGTTCCGTGGTGTCATTCAAACCATAACCCTATGCACATCACAATGGCTGTGCTGCTCCTCCTGAGTATTTATGAATGTAACATTCTATCATCTATGTCTGTCAAACCACATCTTCGTACTTTTTGAAACTAAGGAAGAACCAAGGCTCCTTAGGGTTCTGGTGATAACTACTCCATAGCCAGGCAGAGAGGTGCAGGAAGTGCAGGAGGGGTTGAGTGCTGCCTGACCAGCCCCGTAGCTGCCTGTTCAGAGCTGCTTGCTGCATGGTGCTCTCAGCTCTCAGCCGGCTCCTGGATGATCTCTGGTCAAGTATTAGCTAAAAATATCTAAATGTGGAATAGCTAAAATATCTAAAGCTGTTTATATGTTAGGGTACATTTAGGTAGCAAGAGTCAAACACAGAAGCCCAAGGAAGTGTTCAGTGATGGAGTTCTAATGATGGAAGAAGCCTGACAGTCAGGTGAATTGTGGGGAGCAGCTAAGCTGGAGACTGCCCGTGGCCAGCCCTGAGAACACGGCGAGCCAGAGGTGAGCGTGGCCACGTGAACATGGGAGTAAACAAGCCGAGCTCCAGCTCAGCGGCACATGAGCAGGTGCCCAGCCTCGGTGTCCCCCTGCTCACTGCCTCATGAGAGCTCTGAAAATGTCCCACTTTCTGTGTTCTCAGTGAAAGATCGAGACCTTGTGCTTCTGGTTCTGCCGTGTGCTTTTCCTCTTTCTACTGCGTATGAAGGTGCAGTCTGTGCTAGGTTGTTGCTACCATTCCATCAGAGTTATATCCTTTATTATGTCTTGTCTTAATCTTCCATTGCCTCCCTTCTAGGACCCCACAGGCTTCACAGGTCTCATGGGTTGTGGCAATGAATGATACCTCCTCCAAAATGGAGTACAGCGTGTAGAGTGCCAGTACACATTAGGTCACCATGACGGCAGTTTCCCATGATCAACCAGTTACATCATCTATGTTCTTTGTAGCAGTTAGACACTGGCAGGACACAGGCTGTGTGCGTGTGTGTGCGTGTGTGTGTGTGCGTGCGTGTGTGTGTGCATGTGTGTGCATGAAGGGGAGCCAAGCACCATGAGCTAGAGGGAAGCCATTGTCCATCTTCCCATCTGAGTGAGGGCAACTCTGGGAGTTGGGCTGTGTAGGCAGGTAGCCTTTTCCCCTGGGGTCTGCTTGGCCCCCAGGGAGCAGGAATGTGGGAATTGGCTCCTTGAAGTGACATTCTATTACTTATGATCCAATAGAAACGGATCAGAGAAAACGCCTTGCTCTATGTCACGCAGTAAATGGCAAGAGTAGGGCCCGCGTCCAAGTCATCTAGTGCTGCTCAGGGTTTCTCCCCCTTTGAACAGATTGTGGTGGAAGGATTTTAAAAGATTTTTTACTTTATGTCTATCCAGTTCCCTCTTTTTCCTCCTACCCCCTCCCCATTTCTTTCTTTTTTTTTTTTTTTTTTTTTTCTCCCCATTTATTTCTCTCTGCTTCCTTTCTCCTTTACTTCCCTGGTGGCCTGACTCCTTTTCTTTCTGACACAACAGTTAGCAATCCTACCATTTTTAAAAAAGGCCATGATATTCCCTCACCACTGAGCGACAACTTGACAGTTTCCTTGATCCTGAGCCCGCTGTGATGGTTCAGCTCTTTTATAATAGACCCACAGCCCTGTGCCAGCTTCACCAGACGACATTTAAATAATTAACTTCCATTACTCTCCATTGTGTGTTTTATCTCTACATCACCCAAAATAGCTGGTGGCATTTCTTTTGCATAAATAGAAAGCAGAAAGGTCAATTGGCATATATATATATATATATATATATATATATATATATATATATACTTTTGCATAAATAGAAAGCGGAAAATTATAGGCACATGATGGAAACCCTTTTCAGCACATGAAACCTGATCACAAGGTTATTGCAGAATAAATCAAGCAACGCCTAATGGTCAGTAACTCCAAGTATAGGCCACTACATTTATTGCTCTCCCAAGGAGTCATACTTCTGGCAAAGAATTGATCAAGACAATAGCTGCAGTTATAGACCCCTTTCTTGTCCTAAAGACTGGCTTATATGTTTCACGGATTGCTATTGAAATTTTCCCCCTTTAACTCCTGCTGGTTCTTGACATTCTTTAGCGAGGGCTCATCCTGCAGCGGGATCTCCTCTCCTATTGCACTCAGCAGGTGCTCTTCAAAGTAGAGGAGTTGGTCAACTTCAAAGCAATCACTGGCCCGAGGTACCACTTTTTCGAGACCCTCCCGGATCTCTGTTTCACTGGCATTCTGATGTCTTGCTTTCTTGAGGTAATTATAGACTTCTTCAAATACTTCTTCTCCAAGCTTTTGCAAGGCTAATCTGCAAAAAAAAAAAAAAAAAAAAAAAAAAAAAAAAAAAAAAAAAAAAAAAAAAAAAAAAAAAAAAAAAAAAAAAAAAAAAAAAAAAAAAAAGATCAGGAATTATCAAGAGCTATACATGGAGAGTGTCTGCAAGAAAATGTGTTTTCAAATCACTGATGATACAAAGAGCATCCCTGCCCTGAGACTTAGGAAAAAATAAACCAATAAGACAATAGTATCTCATCCTAAACATTAAAAATTATTCAGCAACTTGAATGCCAGTCGTGTTGCAAGTTTCTTCCAGAAACTATGAGTACGGCAGCGACATGCTAGGTGAGTTCTTGCTGCTGTGCCTGTGTCCTCTTTTCACCACTATAATGAGATGCTTGAGGAGGCTACTGATAGGTGAAGGTAGATCGACTTAGCTCACAGACTTGGAGGCTTTCAGTCCAGTGTGTGCTGAGGGCTGCCTCCGGGCCGCATGGTCGAGGCCATAGCCAGGGCGCTGATGGTGGGCATGCGCACGAGAGCGAGCAACTTCATCTCCAACCCCAAGTAGAGAATGGGCTTTCTCAAGAAAGCTCAAGGGACCATACATAAATTTCCTTATGATTAAAAAAACTGAGATAAATTTCCTTGTGCCCTCGTCATCTCAGGACCTCTCCAGAAGTTCTTCCCCCTCCAACAGTGCCATGCCTTGAACTATACTGGACTTGTCAGGAATCCAGTTCATACTCACTATCACACAATATGTGCATATATATATAAACACATGTACATAATAAGACATTAGATGGAACTGAAATAAAGAGGATGGGAGGACAGGAAAATCTCCAGGAGGAGGCATCCTTTGAACAGAAACTCTTTGAAGTAGGGAAAATGAAAAACAGTAGAGGCAAGAGAATTTGGGCCCTGGACATAGAAATAGCAAGGCTAGAATGGCTACTATCAGAAAAAAAGAAAGGGGAAGGGATGGTGGGATTAAAAAGTAAAAGCTGATAAAAAAAAAAAAAAGAAAGAAAGGAGAAGGAAAATGAGGAGAAGAGTAGCTTTCCTGATTATTCACCAGGCACTTTGCTACCCACTTTATTCTCAAAAATCCATTGAACTTTTACAGCTGCCTCATGAGTGAGGCATTTCTCTAAATCCCTATTTTACAGAAGTAACTGAGACTCAGAGGGCTAAGGCAATTTGCCCAAGTTCTCACCAAGGCCAGAGTTAAGTTTTTCAAATCTATCTCCATCTTTTTCTGTACATAGATGTAATCTTTGTATTTTTATCATATTGCAGTACCTTGTGATTTATTGTATGACCATTTTCCTCTGTCTCCAGAAAGAGCCACAAACCAAGACCAGAAGTAAAACTTAGCCCATGATGTTTTGTTTAGTCAATACGATGCCTTTTTTTTTTTTTTTTTTACTATTTTTAACATTTTAATATTATCTAAACAGTTACCTAATCATATCTCCACAAAATATTTAGGCTTCTTTTTCTGCCCCTTTTCATTATAGCATGGGGTGAATATCTTTAGGCAGGCAGCTCTTCCACTTAGGGGGATATTTTCTGGCATTCGATTTTTAGGCGTGTAAGTGATCACATTGGTATAATCCTGCTGCGACAAGGTCCAGGTACGCTTGTCCTATCTGTGCTTTTCTGTTCACGTCCTGGGCTTGACTAAAAATGAGCCACATGGGTGGCTCGTGTGGGAAGTCCAAGACTGGAGGAGGAAGAGGAGGAGGAAGAGGAGGAGGAGGAGGAGGATGGAGGAGCAGAAGGAGCAGGATCACTTGAGCTCCTGAGTTTGTACCCATTCTGGGGAATACAGTGAGATTTTCCAACAGGTAAATAGATAATAGACGATTGATAGATAGGTAGATGTAGGATTAGTACGTCAAAATGTACTGATAGTTTTATGACTTTTACTTTGAAGAAATATTTCTATATTCTTCATTTCAAAGGAGTTAGTAAAAAGAAAAACCAGAATTCTTCTTCCACAATTTTAAAGCATGAATGCTAGCCAGTAATGAAGGGGGTGTTGACAGGAAAGCTCTTTCTTTCATTTTATTAGTTTTAATGATTCAGCGCTACTCAACCATGTAATCTCTAAAATGCAACCTCTGGGTGACCTCTGTGTAGGTGTAGTGGCGCATAAAAAGAGGAAGGAATTATTTCCCGCTCTGCTCTAGAGGCTAGTAATTACAATGCAAGGTTTACAGATCTTAAATGTTACCTAACATTTCTTCTGAACTTTGGAGCTTGCAAAATGCTTTAACGTTATCTTAAATAATTCTGTGAACCAGGCAATTCAGTGAACATCTGTCTCTATTTATCAGATGAGGCTAAGGAGGCTTCAGTGGGCTTTCACAAGCTCACACGTGTGGTAGAATTTATATGCAAATGTGGACATCAGAACTCCACACGCTGGAGTGCCAAGCAACCTCAGAGCCCCCACCGTCCAACTTGTATGGGCTTCCCACTTTCTGTTGTGAGATTATCAGACCGGCCTCAGAATCCCCAAGAGCCCAACACCAACCAAAGTCTTTCTTTTGTTGACATTTATCAAACCTAGCTTGGTCCCCTTATTCATGGATGACTTTAGCAAATGTAAAGGTAAAAATAAAAAGTCCCAAGACAACACCCAACCTCACGCTAGACTAGCTCCATCTTAGCCCTTTGTTTCACCTGTTGCTAAATGTTCTGGGAAGGTTATGTGCAACTAGGCAACCACAAGGTTGCTCTAAAGCCTCAGCAACCCCCAGGTGGCCCTCAATCAATCCTGACAAAGGAACAGTTGCTATTGGCTTCTGTAACCTGCTTGCTCAAGTTTCCCTCTTACCCCCAACGACCTCAAGATGCTCCCCCAAGGTTACCCAAGTGTTACAAAAATATGTTATTCTGTCAGAAAATTCCCCCCATGCTGAGCCAATCAATGTAAAGGTCAACCCCTATTAACCAATGCAATTGGCTTCTGTAGTGCGCTTGCCTCCCCCTAATTTTGTGGTTTTTGCTTTTATAAACCTGCCTGTAACGACAGCTCGGCACTCCGCAACTGCCTTAGGTGCGGGGTCCCACGCGTGGTTCAGTAAACTTTTGAGCTCTCACCCTCGTCTCTTGGCGCCTCCCTGCCCGCGGAGATCTGGGTCAGCGCAGACCCAACACAATGACTGCATGCTCTTTCTTCCACCTTCTGTTCCTGTCACCATCCTTGACCTCATGATTCTTGGTCTCTCTAGCTTCAGAATGAGCATATTCTCTACACCTCAGAAGCATGTTACTGTCGTCACATTCTTGACCTCTTCAGCCCGAATGACTCTCCTCTTCTGACTTCAGTTTTGCTGCTCTTCAATCAGTCCTTTATACCCTTCTACCCCACCTACTCCTCTAAAATTATTCCCGCTGGTGTTTCACTTCATGGTGACCTTCAGTGCTTTGACCTTATCAGTATGATAATAATGACTTATTCCCCTTATGTCCTCTGTCCCCAGTTCCTACTTTCTTCCAAGTTACATTTCATTGCCGTGTTATAAATGCTCTTGGACTTTCTCATCACCTCTCTTGTCTCACAAGGCCCTAATGGTTAAGCCTAAACATAACCTACTCTATGCTTCTTCCATGGAAAACAGTATCCAACTACACCAACAGACCTCACGTGAATTGGTGATCAGAATTCAAATTAGTGCTCAGCGTTGCCCGGCCATCCTCCTACACTTCTCTAAGATATTGTGCACTTTAAATTTCTTAATCTCACCCCTGTTCTCAGCTGCTGACTATATCTGATACCCCACAGGAAAGTAGAAGTGATCCCATACACACTCTCCCAGCAGTCAAGCTCCGTAGCTGCCTGCTTCAGTGGCGCACACTTAATCTGTTCTCTGGTTGCTAATGTACGGACCACTTACTCCTACTTCTATCATAGGCCCAACTCCACGTGAGTGCTCTGGATCCCAGCCTCTGTCAGCTTTGCGGTGACTTTCTCTCCTGTCATTATCCTTTTTCCTTCCCTCCTCCTCCTTCCACCTCTGTGGGTCATCCCTGTCAGGAGTCCACTTGGCCCATGGCGTCCTATCCCAGACGACAAACCTCCCCGGCATCTACATCACCCCTGTTCATGCTTCTTCAACCCATCTTTCGATCTCTGTTCCTAAAAAACTTCCTGAGAGTCATATGCAGTTGCTGTTTCTACTTGTGCACTAGACTCTCAATCCACTCAACTTGTGGCTGGTCCTCAGTAATTCATGCAGTGATATCAGTTACCTCCAGATGGCCAATCCTTGTGTGTGTGTGTGTGTGTGTGTGTGTGTGTGTGTCTGCGCTCTTTTCTTTAGTTGAGGTAAAACTCACTTGCATAAAATTAATCATTTTAAAGTAGAAAGTGCAGTGTGCTTTGTGCGTTCACAGCTAAGTACAGCTACCTCCTTTACCTAGGTCCAAAACACCACCTAATCTCAATAGGAGAACCTGTATCTGCTAAGGTACTCTTTGTGTCCCCTGTCCCCACCCCTGGAAACCATTGCCCTAAACTGCGTCTCGTGTGGTTGGTCCTCAGTAATCTGTGCAGCGATATCAGCTAGAGAGGTCATATACTATAAACAGAATCGTGCAATACATGGTATTTTTTGTGTCCGAGTTCTTTCACTTAGCCAGTATTTTGGAGCTACATCTATGTATTGGCTTTCTATTGCTGTGACATAAACAGATTCAAGGGGAAAACATTTATCTTGGTTCATAGTTCAAAAGATTTCAGTC
This sequence comes from Ctenomys sociabilis, assembly GCA_004027165.1. Taxonomy (NCBI): domain Eukaryota; kingdom Metazoa; phylum Chordata; class Mammalia; order Rodentia; family Ctenomyidae; genus Ctenomys; species Ctenomys sociabilis. Next base: position 57,381 of record PVKA01012410.1, read on the forward strand.
CACAGCCGGCCAGTTCTGTGGCTCTAATGTACAAACATCATGGCAGAAGGGCGAGGGGGTGGAAAGCTGCTATCACACATGCGTTGGGACAGACAGGTGAGAGAGGCATGGGAAAGGGTGCAGGAGCCAGCCCAAGGCCCACGGCCCACTTCTGCGAGCTGGGCTCCACGCCTGCTTTCATCACCTGCCACTGATATCACCGCATTGTAATCTTACCAGTGGGTCAGCCCACTGACGAAGTGACAGCCTACGTGGCCCAACTACTTCTCACTAGTTTATGAGCCTTCAACACAACAAGCCTTTCAGGGTGACAGTTTGGACCCCAGCCAGGACAATCTGTGTTGTAGAATGTAGCAGTGTTTCATTACATTTTGTGGTTAATATTACACTGCATGGAATGCAATAGTTTATCCATTCACCCGTTGATGTTTATCCATCCAATCCTGGTGGATGCTCCTTTCTTAACACCCTTCCTCTGTTTCATTCAATGATATCA